>VZTJ01000996.1:4253480-4299896 GCA_013397795.1 Orthonyx spaldingii | reverse complement strand
GGAGGCAGAGGAGGCTGGGGGGAGCGCACCTGCGGCTCCGGGCGCTGCCGGGGGATCCGCCCTCCTCGCACCTGCAGGGGTGCGCGCATCCCTTCGCACCTGGGTGTCTCCACCTGCGTGTTTGGCTCTGCATCCCCTGCAGCTCGGGGCAAGTGCGCTCCCCACCCGTGTGCGTGGGTCTGCATCATCCCTGACCCATGGGGACCTGAGCACCCCCACACCTGCGTGTGTTTTCATACCCATGTGCACCCCGTGTGTCTCCCTGCACCTGTGTGATGCCCGCACATCGCCTGCTTCTTGTCCGTGCCTAGGTGCACATCCCGGCCTCTAGGAGCAGAGGGAATGCACACAAACACGTTTTCAACAGCAGTGCACACGAACCTCGTGTGATGGGACACATCTCACACCTGCCTGCACACACCCCTTCGTGCCTGTGCACCCCTCAGTTCCACACCTGACAGCTGCCCGCACACACCCAGGCACACAGTGCTGCACACACCCCTCGAGCCTCCCTCCTCCTGCACTCCCTGGGGCACGCAAAGACACACACACGCACTCGGGTGTACTCACACTTTCACTATTATTCACTGGGGGTGCAACAGGACTCCCCACCCGTGCCGTCCGTGCGTGCACAGTGCCAGCAGCGTGGAACAGCCACGCTGTCCCCCAGCAGCGCTCCGTGTGGCACCCGCACGGCTCTCTGGCACAGAGAGCACACCGAACCCCCCGCGCACGCCCGCGGCGCTGGCAGACGAGCGGTGCCGCCCCGCCGGTGCCAGCGGCGCTGCCCCCACAACGCTGCCACTGCCAGCGACAGCGGCTCTGGCTCGGAGCGAACTGGCTGCGAATGAGCCACAGACGGAGACGATGGCAGAGCTCTGGGAGCGCGGTGGCACAGCCGGCACAGCCCTGGCCAGCTGCCTGTGCACCCAAAGAGCGCTGAATGGATAAATTAACACGGCCCCGCGCTACGCCCCAGAGGATTATTAATTAGCTCTCTTGTAGGCAGTGAAGAAAGAGCCTGAATGAAAGCCATGTGCTCGTGGCTTCAAAAAGGCAGGAAAACTTCTGGTGCGCTCAACGGCTCATGTTGCCAAACCCGAGGAAGAAATCACTCTGTCGCTCTCCTGGAACCCCAGAGGGACTCTAAGCCACAGAATTTATTTTACCCGACTCCCCCCATCCTGGTTGGTGAGTTTTAAACACAGAGGGTGCCAGCTCCATCACTCTTCAGTACACTCATCTTGGATCACCTCCCTCCTTGATCTCAACAGAGCAGAAAGCAGCCGTGTCCCTTCACCCCAGGAGGGTGTCCAAGTCCCTCAAAAGCCTGAGGAGAGACTTCCAAAACTTGCCATGATGAGGGAGAGCTGGAATGTCACGGAGGGGTGGCAGTGTCCAGCACTAAGGAGTGGGATCAGACCCCTCCGCAGTGACGGGGGCTGTGATCAGGGACGGGGCACCCAGGCTGGGGACAGCATCGGGGCCAGTGCCCCTGAGAGGGGAGAGTGAGGTGCTGAGGGGTGGGCAGCGATAGGGGAATGAATCCCAGGGCACCACCGAGCTGCTGGCCAAAGTGCACAGCCAGAGGGTGCCTGGAGAAGCTGAGTGCGAGAGGAGCAGGGAGTCTGACCCGGGGCTGAGGGGAGAGGGATCTTCTGGCACCCTAAAAGTCAAGGAATTTTGGCATCCTCCACCCGTTGCAGTCCGAACGTGGCACCGTGAGGGCGGCAGTGGCCGGGACCAGCCCGTCCATGCTGCCATCTAATGGCAGCGGTGGCAGGACACCGGCGAGGGCTCGCCCGGCCACGGCGGGGAATTTTCCATCACAAACGCAGGGCGACTGTGGGACCGATGGGACCTTTCCATTGTTGCCGCCCTGGGAAACAAAAGGATCTTATTTTAAAATCTTGTCCCCATTCCAGCACGTGGGGGGACCCGAGGAAGCAAAGGCTTCCCCAGAGCACTGGATAAAGACACATGCAGGTCACAGAAGGCGGCCCAGCCAGGAGCTGCTGGACACTGCCCAGCTCTAGCATAACTATGGCAAAGGGACACTGGGGTGGCTCTGGGAACACCCAGGGACAAAGCAATGAGGTAACCCACAAGGGAAACACAGACTGGCCCTGGGAGAAGATGGTGAGAGCCAGCTCTGGCAGGTGCAGAGTCTGGATGCTGGGGTGAGGGGTGCTTTAACCCCATGGTGCCCACTTTCCCATCCCCTCCTGCCTGAACCCAGACCAAGCTCAGGTACTCACTGCATTCATGCCTCGGGTTCCTGCTCCATGATGCTCTGGTTTGTCAGAGAAATGTGTTTTTCAGGCAGCATTTAGTGGCAGACTGCATTTCCTCACAGGGCTAACACTGCACGCCCATCAGCCCAGAGCAGCATTTTCCCTGCATGTATGAGCTGCTCTGCCTCCCCAGCCCTGCCCTGCCCTGCCAGCAGGGCCAGGCAAGGACATTTTACCCCAAAATATGACCCTGCCTGGGAGCAGGGCCAGGCAAGGACCTTATACCCCAAAATGTGGCAGGGCCAGGCAGGGACATTATACCCCAAAATGTGACCCTGTCTGCGAGCAGCACGCTGTGGCCACCACACACAGCCTGGCAGGAGAAGGAAGGACGTGCTTCCTCAGGAGCCTGCTCAACCCAGGGATTTGGGACAAGTGAGTTTGGCTGCTCTCCAGCTCTGCCTTTGGCATGGGGGGGGGGTGTGGGAGGTGGTAGTGATGGCAGTGGCACAGGCTGGCACACAGCAGCAGCACACGGCAGTGCTGGGCAGCGGGAGCAGGGCAACAACACCTGGCTGTGCTCACCCCTCGGATCTGCTTCCCCTCGCACCTCGGGGTCGCTGCCTGCTGCTGCCCAGCCGTGCCTGGCTGCAGTTTGGGGCAGGCTGGGGAGCTGATGGGTTTCAGCTTCCCGGTGTAACTCCCTGCTGTGATCAAACCAGCCTCGTCTTTCCAGAGGCTCCCAGCCCTGGCAGGGGGTAACACAGCCCTGCTCGCAGCACCATTTCCAAGCTCTTTCTTCGGCGCTCTTATTTCAGCTGGGGCTGTGGGGCAGCAAGAGGAGGAGGTGAGAGCTGGGAGAGGAGGCCGAGTCCAGCTCACAGGCTCAGCACTCACTGACTGAAGGCCAGCTAGGGGCCAGGAGGGAGCATAAACTCCTGGCAGCCCCTCCACACCCGACCCCCGAGCAAGGCTGCACAGAGCAGAGGCTTCCCAATCACTGGGAGCAGACCCGAGCTGTTCAGTGCTCCTGCACAGGACACATCTACCTGCACAGGACATCCTCCCCTCTGGCTTCTTCTCCTGCCCTGGCACAGGCCTGAGGCACCTCCAGCCCTGGCACACTGCAGCAGTGGTGCACAGGAGGGGGAACAGGGTCCCTGTGCCATCCCTGCTGGGCAGGCTGATGGCCAGTGAAGGACTCGCTTTGGAAAGGGTCCCTGTGCCCAGCTGTGGCAGCTGGAAAGCCTCGCACCTGCCCCCCCCCACTACAGAAAGCTGAGCCTCTGCTGGAGCTGTCTGACTCCAGTCAGTACGGGGGCTTACGCAGCATTGGGGAGCTCTGGCCTCTGCTTTGACCCTGCTTTGGAATGGATTTGGGTGGGAAAAACACGACACTTCCACCCACCCCAGGCACTGTCATCCTTCCTCCCACCCATCACTTTCACCAGCCAGGCTTGGACCCATCCCAGCACCTCTGCTGACTCGTGAGGCAGAGACACTGCCAGCACCTCCTGTGCACAAACCACAGCAGCCAAACCCCCTTGACTTGCACTGCCCCAGGGAGCCCTGCCTGCCCTCCTGCAGGCACAGCGCTGCCAGCAGGGCCATGGGGGGCTGACAGGAAAAGAGCCACACTCTTGCTGAATTTGGCAAGAAATGGGACTTGGCATTTTTCACATGTACAAATCCTTAAGACCCAGCCAGGCCAGAGATGGCCAAATCTTAAAACACTGTAGCCCAAGACCAGCGCTAGGCTCAGAGGACCTCCCTCCCTTTTTCTCAAACAGCAGATGGTGAAAGGCCACTGCAAGAGGTGCAGGGAGTGCTCCAAGGAACTATGTGGGAGCAGTGGCTCTTTCAAGCCTCCTGTGCTGCAGGTACAGAAGAGCCAGGGCTGGAGCAGGGGTCCGGGGGGCTGCTCGGTGCCCCCCGTCTGTGTTACACCCCAGAGCAGCAGATCCCCGCAGCACACAAGCCCCGAGCAAGCCCAGCAGGCACCACTGCCTTTCTAATGAGCTTTAATAGTGACCGAGGCGAGGGAGCCGCGCCGCAGTCCCCGGGCTGCGCACCGAGCTCCCTCTGCTGCCGGCCCGGAGCCCTGCCCCGAGAAGCTCTGCCAGCAGAGGATGCCCACGGCCGGGATGTGGAGTTGGGAGGCACCCGATGGTGCCCCGGGACCGCTGCCCTCCTCCACGGGACTTTATGGGTGGGAGCACGGACAGGCAGGAGGTGCCAGGAACGGACAGCCACCTCCCCTGCAGCCCTGTGGCTGCTGTTACTGAACCGTGCCGTGCTCAGGAAGGGGAGGTTGTTCTTCTAGGGGTGCCAGGAACCCCTGTGAATGCCTTGTGGCAACCACAGCCATGGCACAGGGAAGGGAGGGCAAACAGGGCCTGGGGAGAGACTCATCCCCCTCCTTCCTCCAAAACTGAAACCAATACAGCTCCTCCTACACCCAGGTTTGTGTGTGCAGAACCGGCCTCCAGCACAGCCCCGGGCAGGAGCCAGGCTGGTGTCCCCAGTGCACCCCTGTCCCTCACAGGGCCAGGTGGCAGAGGCGCATGGGCTCCACATTGTCCCTCCCGTCGCTGAAGCAGGTGCTGAAGAAGGGGCAGTATCTCTCTGCAGAGACCTGGTGGAAGGTGAAGAGGTGGGACATGTCCCCAGCATCAAAGAAGGCAACAGTGCCCTCCTGGCAGTCCAGGAAGACGCCCACTTTCCGCGGGGGCTGGCGGGGAGCCAGGCGCACCCAGGGCGTGGCGGTGGCCCAGTACTCTGTCCTGTTCCGCAGGCGGAGCGTCCAGTAGCCGTTCTCTGGGCACAGCTTGACCTTGGCTGCCCTGTCCACAGCCTCAGCAGCCACCCCCAGGTCCCACTTGGTTTTGCTGCCCACCCACACCTCCCAGTAGTGCCGGCCGCTGTCAAAGGCCTGCGAGCCCAGGACGTTGACGCACTGACGGAAGCGCCGAGGGCTGACGGGGACAGGCTGGGCTTGATTCCTCTCTGTCACTGCTGTCAGATCTTGGGAGAAGACCAGGTTGGGGTGGGCTGACTCAGGGTCAAAGGTGAGTGGGGCAGGAGCTGTGGAGACATCAAGCATGGCATTTTACCAGCTGCACATTCCCTCTGCAGAGCATCCCTGGCCCGCCACACCCAGCACAGCCACCCCTCAAAGCCATGTCCTCACCAGGGCAGATGGAGCGCAGCATGTGCCTCCAGAAAATGTACTGCAAGGGGCCACTGTGGCTGTCCCTGTAGCGCTGCAGGTCCAGGGTAGGCTGGGTCTCAACACACACCGAGGGCCTGGGGCAGAGAGAGGCAGGCAGGGTCAGTCCCTCTGCTGAGCCACTGCCAATGCAGGCAGGAAAAGCACAGGCAGGGCTGCAGGACACTGCTGCACGTGACAGATTTGCTAAAGACGGGACACAAATGCCTCTGGCAGCTGCTTGCTCTGCCTGATGCAGTTCTGCCCCCAGTGCAGAGTGGCTCAGGGCAGAGGTGTCCAAGACATCTGGCAGCACTGCTTGTGGAGCAGTGACTCCTGGCAAACCCACACCCAGCACACCCAACAGGACTCCTGCATGGCTGAACAGGCTGGGCCTGTGGAGTCAGGCTGCATCCCAGGGAGGGAAGGGACAGGGACATGTTCCCCTGTGGCAGTTCTGGCCCTCAGCTACTCCCAGCCTCAGACAAACCTGCACCTCAGGGTCAGTTTTGCAGCCTCACGAGCAGAAAGAAGCTGAGGAAGGGCAGGGAGAAGATGAAGCACCCAAAGTCTGTTCCCTCTTGCAGCATGCATGACGTTGCACCCATTCCAAACCACCATGTCTCCTCTACCCACTCTTCCAGCCACCTCAACACACAGGATGCTCCCTGGGAAGAGCATCCAGTGTATGCTGGGGACCAGTCTCCACCCTGCACAGCACCAGCAACTTCCTGAGCAATTTCTGACACTTTAAAAACTTGAGATAAAGTGCCTCTCGCATGTGGTCCCAGCCAGGGACTAAGATAAGCTCCTGAAAAGGGAATCAGCTTCTTTCATGCCAGACACGTACCTGATATCCAGGCTCTCCACCTGCAGTGAGAAGCAGAGAGAATTAGCAGTCACTCTAATTCATGCAGATGCACAAATAAGCTCCTCGTCCTGCCTCCTGCTGCCACACAGCACAGAGAGAGGAAACCAAGCTACCAGGACCCACATCCTTGGGAAAACTGAGTGAGCACTTGGATAGAGAAGGAGTAAAGGCTCCCAAGACCCACCACATCTGAACTCACTGTATCCCTTGTGCCTAAAGTCTCCACACTGCAAGGGATTGGGTAGATAATCCAGAGGAATGGCAGTGAGAACGACTTTCAGCTACAGCCTGCTGCTGTCATTTAAGACTCTCCCATCCCAATTTCAGACTCTGGAACTTCCCTCAGCCTCCTGCCAGGGCTGGCCAAGCATCTCACCTCCAGCAGTGACACATCTTCCATCTTGCTCAGGGTCTGCTTGACATGCTCGATGTCCCTCTGCAGCACTGCCATCCCCTCCTCCAGCTGGCCAACGTGCCTGTGCAGCTGTGCCAGTGACTGCTCCTCCTTCTCACCCAGGTCTGCCAGCACAGCTCTCTCTTCTTCCTCCAGGATCTGATGAAGGCGAGCAAACTCAGCCCGAATCTTGAAGTTCAGCTCCCCAGACACTTTCTGAGCAGAGGGAAGAGGCAGAAGGTGAGTCCGACAGCTCAAACACACAAGCAGGTGCACAGGACGGTGCCCGTTACTCTGCTTACACAGCCCCGGAAAGCTGAGGTTTAGACATAGCAATGACTTTTTGGATGGAGAACAGGACACAAGGACAACCTTCAAGGCTGCAGAGCCAAAGGAAAAAACCCAACAAACCCAAAAAACCAGCTCCACCAAAGGTTTGGTCACTGTAACTAGAAATCCCCACACAGCCACAGCCCTCTCCCACACCACCATGAATCCGCCTGTGGGCAAGACTGGAGCTCTTTAAGTTTTGTGGGGCTGCAGACTCAGCTGTTCAGGTTAGTCTGGATTTATTTCACAGTGTTCCAGGCCCTGAGCAGAGCTGCCTGAGGGGCGAGCTGCACAAACTAATCTCTGTCATTAAGGCTGATAAAATCCCATTCAGCTCTTTCCAGAGGTCATTTTTTTTCCAGTTGTTTACTCGCCAGCCAACCTTGTTGTGTTCTCGCTGCCTTCCTGCCTGTTTACAAGAGACAGCCAATGACTTTTTATTTTCCTTATACCTTTAAGCTTTTAATCTCCAAGTGCAACCTTAGCCCTCATTACTTTCTCCAGGAGTGCTTCCTGAAGTGCACATTCCTTTCTCCCCACAGGAAACCCATCTCCCTCAGAGATCTGAAGATTCCCCAGCCTCCCTTTGCTCTAGCAGGTCCTCGTGCTGACACACCAGAACCACAGAGGAGGTGCAGGGCCTCCGTGTTCAGATCAGCAGTTTGGTCCTTTACTCTTGAGACACCTCTTAGCTCTTGCACAGCAATAGGACAACACGTGCTTATTTGCTAATACTGCTTCATTAATCTCAAAGGCCTATTCCACATCTGGCAAGAGGACAGAGGTTTGAAAGGGTGCAGGCTGGGGGATCAGAGGCTCTGGTCAGAAGACAGGTGTTTTTTCCCTTCTTAGTTTTATCTCATTTCTCAACTGCTTCCATTTTCCTTAAACTCACCTTCCTTGGCTTTTAATGCTTTTATGCCACCCAAGAGAGAAGCACACTCAGCCTATGGCTGTTCTTACTTCATGGATCTGTACAAACAGGGAGCCTGGTCCCTCTCCCCCGTGAACAGCACTCAGGCTCCTCATTCACCTCGGAGCTTTGCAGTGAATCCCAACACTGTCCTCGTGACAAGGCCACCACTCTTGCAGTGCCAACCCTGCCACTGACCCAGTTCCTTCAGCCTCACTGCCATCCCTTCCGACATGAGAGGATTTTAGAGCTGCCAAGAGTTAATGCTCTCCCAAAGTGGCAGCGCTGCAGGGCCAGAGCAGGCTGCCCACAGCTCTCACCACTCACTGTGTCTCAGCTCTGCTGCACCACTGCACTTTGTAAACACAGCATTAATGAGTGCTTAATGCTCCTTCCAAAACCTTTGTCTGCTGAATATCCAGCACTGATAAGCTTGGGCCTACATGCAAGGGAGTTTGTGTAGATCCCCATAGTTACTCATCTAGATTTTTACAGGAAGCTGAGCTTAACCTCAGCTGAAGTGACACACACATCCTCTGTGAACACTGCCCCAGAGGCTGCCTGAAGAGCAGCTCCACCGGGTGTTACCGTCAGGCTGCAGATCTCCTCCTGTGCCACACGCTTCCTCTGCAGGAAGTTCTCCATCTCCTTCTGACGAGCTTGCAAAGCATCTTCCAGGTGCTTCTGCAGGAGCAAGGAAAGAAGGTAAGGCGGCCATTTCACCACTCTGGTGTGATTCAGGAGCAGTCTCAATTCCTGTGGTCAGCCTCAGAAGGAGGCTGCAACAGGATCTCATACAAAGGTTGTAAGGAGAAGCAAGCACCTGATGCACAGCCTTGAGAATTATATATGTGTGCATGTAATGAATCCAATTTATTTCTAAGACTGGGAGCTCCAGCCTGGGATATCTCTTTGCACAAGCTTTAAATGCTGCATGTTGTGAACTGAGTTGTGCAGGGACTGTCCCCTCAAGCACAGCACCTGGAGCAAGCAGCCCTCACCCCCACCACATGGTCCCTAAGTGAGAAACAACAAAGCTGTGGTTTGAATCAGACACAGCAGTGAGGGAAACAAATGCAAAAGAAAGTGTTCAAACGACAGACAGCTGTAAGGAAATAGGGAGAGGGACTAATCAGGAAGAGACACAAATGTCACTGCACTTGGGTCAGATAAGGCTTCACAGGGGGGAACTGCCTGTGCGAGGAGGGGCTGGTGGCTGCAAAGGGCTCATGTGGCACCTGTCCCCTTCTCCCCAGCCCGGCAGCAGCCACTCACCTGCATCTTCTGCTGGTGCTCCTCGGAGCCGCAGCGCCGCACCTTCTCCACCAGTCCCGAGAGCAGGTAGTGCGTGCGGAAGGCGCGGCCGGGGAACTCGCGGCGGCACTGCGGGCAGGAGGGGACGTGGGCGCAGCTCTGCCAGTAGCGCTGGATGCAGCCCTTGCAGAAGTGGTGCATGCAGTCCAGCATGACGGGCTCGCTGAACAGGTCGCAGCAGATGGCACAGGTCAGCTCCTCCCGCAGGCTCCGGTCCTGGCTCCTGCCGGCCATCCCTGCGGGCACACAGCTCCCACCCTGAGCCTCCTGACACCACCACACATAATCCCTCTGCACTGGGGCGAACTCCTGCCTGTCCTGCGCTCCGGGGCAGGGTTTGGATACGAGACCCGGGGCGAGAGGGGCAGGACCCGCCCGGGTGCTGCACTGGGGGTATGCAGCGCTGGGAAACCCCGAATTACAAAGCAGCGCAGGAAAACCCCGAATTACAGAGCAGCGCCGGCCGAGGGTCACTCCTTCTGCAGGGTAACAACTTTCAGCTTCCCGTCACTTCGGCAAACTGCTCCGAGCGTCCGACAGAGCCCGGCCTGCTGTCCCCACGGGGCCGCAGCGCAGCGGGCACCCGAGGGCTGCCAGCGCCCACCCACGCCCCGAGGAGCTCCGGGGCTGGCGCAGCACCGACGGTGCCGTGCGCGGCACCCTTCGGCTGGAGTCCCGCGGGACGCACCGCCCGCTCCCCTGGACCCCCGCCATCCCGGAACCGCACCGTGCTGACACCGTTCGGTTCGGTTCGGTTCGGTTCGGTTCCGTTCGGTTCCGTTCGGCTCCGTTCGATCCGGTCTAACCAGGTCCGATCCGGACCGGTCCCGCCGCTCTCCCACCTCCGACGCTGCGAACCCGGGGCCGCGGCCACGCCCCGCCCCTCACGCGGACTGACGTCCTCCCTGGCCAATCACGGCGCGGGCTCGCCGCGCCCCCGCCGCTCATTGGCTGGAATCCCGTGGAGGGGGCGGGCCGGAGTGCCGGCATGTGACGCGGTCACGTGCGCGCGCGCCTGGCTGGCTGCGGAGGCTTCACGCGCCGCCTGCGGGAACGCGCGTGCGGGGCGGCACCGGACCGGACCGGACCGGACCGAACCGAACCGAACCGAACCGAACCGAGCCGTCCCTTTACTGCCCCTGCACCGCCCTTACGCAGTCCTGCACGGTCCCTTTACTGTCCCTGCGCTGGCCTTACACAGTCCTGCACTGCACTGCACTGCACATCTCCCGCCCCACTGCTGTATTCAGCAAAGAGCACAGAGATGAGCTCCAGGCAAAACCTTCTCTCTGTCTCTGTCTCTGTCTCTGTCTCTGTCTCTCTCTCTCTCTCTCTCTCTCTCTTTCTCTCCCCTGCTCAAGGTACCTTCAGAACGCCGCTCTGGCCAACGCTTTGGAGTCATAGCTTTGGATTGCCTCATAAATCACGAGGGCTGTGGGCTTGTTAGCAAAAGAAAGAAGAAAAGAATGAAGAGTTTTCATCCTTGTGTGGTCACCTGATGATGGGCCCTGGGATATTGTGGGAAGTCGCAGACACTGGTGGACATGTGAGAAAAATCACAAGAACTTTCAATGCTGGAAGTAAGCGCAAATAAAACTAACAGAGAGGGAACACAGGGACTCACAAGAGCTGCACAGACCACCTGTCTCCTTTCTAACCACCATTAGAACCAGAGCACGCCCCTAAAAGGGTGATGTGCCAGGCACTGTCCAGCTACTGCCCTCCTCCTGGTGCTCTGTTTTCTCATTACAACAGTGCAATTAGTGCAGGAACTATTTCTACCCATCTTCATTTGCTTGTCTGAGGGATTTTCCCAGGCTTTCTCTTGCACGGTGCATGCTTAGTCACTGGCATGTGGCCACAGCAGCCCTGCCTGCAGGCGTTGGCCTCTGCCTTGTCCCCAGCAGCCCCTCGGGGTCACACGCTCAGCCACAACCCCATGCTGATGTTTGGACTCGGTGCATCACTGAGTGCACGAGGAGCAATCAGTCCTGGGGGATGGCTGGCCTAGCAAGGGTCATCCATGGACACCAACAAGGCCAGGCCACGGCCAAACGGGCTGGCCGCTCCCACACAGTTCTTGTGGGGGCTCAGGACCTGCTCCAGCTCCAGAAGCATGGTGGGGGTTGGCTGCAGCCTCCTGCTCCAGCACCCATGGTGGCTCTGGGACAGGGATGCTCAGTCCCCACTGCTCACTGGGCACTGGGGGACAAGAACTCACTGGGCAGGGATTGTTTCCAGCAGGCTGAACCTGCTCCCAGTGCTGCCCTTTTATCCTTTCCACCGCACAACACGGAAGAGTGCCCCTGGGAATATCGCTAGGATGATGACACTGGGACCTAGGGATGACACAAGGATCCAGGGATGCCTGAACAACCTCCTCTTAGCTGTGACTTAATGCAGCAAACTCTCAGCCCCCACATTTAGAGCTCTGTGCTTCCACTAGGCTGGCTCCACACTGTGAACATGCCAGGGCTGGCCGGGAGCAGTGCCAGTGCCAGCCCAACGCAGTAGGAGAGCGGCTGGAGTCACGCTCATCCTCCTGCCACGTGCCAGCAATCCTGAGAAACAGCTGGCTTTGGACCCGTGGATTTTGGATGGGAGCTGAATCATCTGCTTAGGTGCATCCTTTTGAGAGGGAAATGGCTTTGTCATCTGTGTTCAGCCTCTGATCTCCTGACTTTGCCACCATTCTTCCAGGAGATGTTATAAACTATGCACAGACACACAGATGATCAGACAAGGTGCCAGCACAGGACACACAGCCCAGGGTGAACCAGGATGCTGCTTCCTCACCTGTTGCAGCACCATGATCCTTTATTTGTGACGCTATGCAGAGAGGCAAAATCATCAATAATTGCTTTTTACCCGAGATCTGGAATGTGCTATGAAAGGTTATGTTTCCCCAGCAGCCCAAGCCAATGGTGCTAGGAGATGTCCCTGTGAATCAGCATCTGTGCTGTGGACAGAGCTCATCCCTCCCCATTATGGAGCCCAGAAAGTGACAGCCTCCCTGGGGCACCTATAGGCCCATTGTTTGGAGAGGCTGTAGCTGGATAACTGAAGCTGCACCCTGAAACAGCAGAATTTGCAATAGCTCAGCTGATGACGAACTTCCCTATCAGCTCCCCAGCTGGAACCTAGTTCTGGTCCCTCTGTGCAGTGTGAACATCAGGAGCATCTCCTGGCGTGGCACCAGGCTGGGCAGTTCCAGCAGATACCCTGCCCAGCACTGGCACAGGGCTGTGGGATGCTGCTCTCATGGAACAGGTGCTCTGCACCAGGGTGTGGAGCTGCCAGCTTGGGTCCAGGTGCTGCAGGACATCCTTCAGCACCCAACAGAGTCCTGCACCCCCTGATGTATAGGTTTTTCCAAATAACTCCCCTTGCTGCTGACAGAACCTGTTGCCCATGTAAAATTGCTTATTTCCATCTTTGCAGGTTTGAGCTGCAAACGCAGATTTCGGAGCCAAAGGAGGAGTGGCACCATTTTACCATGCGCTGCACAAGTCCATCAATCCGAGACGAAAGTTCTAACACAGATGGGGATGTCCTTGTCATGGCCATTTCACTTTCTGGGACATCAACTACAAGGTCTAAAACTGGCAGTGAGTGGCAGTCATTTCCCAATGAACACGTCTCCCATCTGGGGATTGAAAACACACACCCGAGCGTCCCCCGGTCTCGGATTCCTGTTTAAGTGCTCCTGGCATCTCCTTCCTTTCAGCACTCACTTCAGTTGGCAATGTAATGTTTTTCTTTCTTTTTTTAGCATATCCCTCTCGGGAGGCTCCAAACTCTGGGCTGGGACCTGAGAACACTGTGTTTGGAGAGTTTGATTATGCACTGGGGAGATGAAGGATAACATGGATTGGGAAGGGTTTGGCTCAAAGCACATGGATTGGGTCCAAAACTCTTCACCGTTCTCTGTTCCATGCTGTAAATATGTATTCTTGGAGACGGGTGTCAGAGGAACTGTTTGGCCTTGCAGGAGGAGGGGGATGAAGTGGGACGTGCAGTGGGTCTGGCTGCTGGGCAGCTTCCCTGGGGTCCCAGCGAAACAGGAGGGGAAGGGGAAGCAATTGCTGATGCAGTGTCAGTGTCTTGTGTTGGCTCTCCAGATACCGGCAGGGAAGCTCCACAGAGGACAAGAAGCTTTGCATTTCGATTTCCCTGTTTCACTTGGGTTTGAGCGCAAATGCACTCCAAGGACTTTGATTCCTCTGGATCCTGCTCTCCTGGAGTCTCTCCTGGAGGATGCTGTGGCTCTCCCTGAGCAGTGCCCAGCTGTGGGGCAGGGGAGGGGCAGAGGGGTGAATTGGGGTTGATCTTTTCCACATGGTGACCTGGACAAGCCCCAGGGGAAGGACTCTATGGGGTTGAAGCCAGCCCTTCCCACTGCCTTTGGCATCTCTGGTCAGGAAGGAGTGGAGTCCTGCTGGTCCAGGAGAAATCCCCAGACCCCCCATGTCCCCAAAAGCAGGCTGCATCCCAGGAAGCTTTGCTTCTGTGTGCCCCTGCCAGCTCTTTCCTGTGCTGTGACCAGGAGGGGGAAGAAGTGGAAAGGGATTGCTGTAAACAGAAAGAAAAGAGTGAAAGAAGAAGAGATGAGGTAAATCAAGGTAAAAGCAGCATCACTGCTAATGGATATTACACTTCCCTCCGTGACCTCAGCTGCAGGGACATAATTTACAGGCCTCGGTTAGAAAGGTGAGCAGGAAATGAAGCAATGCTCTGAGATATGGCATCTTTGGATAAATAGCTGCAGGAGGAAGGTGACCAGAGGTGGCCATTATTTGCCAATATTTTCTTCCCAGTCCCAAATGATATCGCTGTTCTGCTAAAGCCAGAGCCTTCAAGGCTTTGGAGCCTCTGAAGATGTTTGACCAGTCCCAAATACCTCCATGAACTGGCAGCTGTGGTCCAGGTCAGAGCCCTGCAGAGATGGCAAGACGTTTTGAGCAGGTTCAAGCCATCCCAAGCATGCCGTGAAAGGACCCAGGTGAAGTGAGGGCAGGAGTCTGAAGGTTTGTGTCATTTCTTCCCTCATGTATCCAGGAGAAGGGCTGGGGATCAGCATGGACAAATCCATCACCTACTACATGGAGGGAGGGAAACAAAGTCTGGAACAGGCAAAAGAGTATGAACATGGCCTAATCATGTTTGGTTTTGTTGTGTTTTTGTTTGGTTGGGTTTTTTTTTCCCCAGGGATGCTTAAATAACTCAATCCCAGGGGACCAGTTTCATGTGCTACTGAGCTTCTCAGCCCAGTCTCCCTCATCATGAGCAGGCCTGTCAGGCAGTCTGTCCCGCCCTGTGAGATTCCCCATGCCACCTCTCCGGGCAGCCAAGAATCCATCACGTTTGCATTCCATCAGCATCTTTCAGCTCCCCACACCCAGGCGCCAAAACCAGGAGATTTCTGCAAATATTAACATTTCTGGCTGCCGCTTGTTTGCCTGTTTACTCTGAACTGTGCATGAAACCTCTCTGATACTCCACACGCAGCACGGGCTTGGCCAGAACAGCTTTGTCGTCTCAGCCTTCCCTGTGATGGGCAGTGTGTCAGCCCCCAGCCAGCCTGCTGGTCCCTGGGTGCAGGATGCCCGGAGTGCTCTTCTTCTGCACTTGGATCCCTGGTTCATGGTGCTGAGCATTCACAGATGTGCTAAGCTGCCTCTTCAGAGCCTGAAACATTTGCAGGTTTTGATTTTTAATGGCTTTTTAGGTTTCTGACCTCAGCTCTGTACACGAGGGGTGTGGGAAAGGCCTTCATGACCTCATCTTACAAAAATGGGCTGGGCAGGCTTGGCTGCTCGAGGTGCTGGAGTTTTGTCCATTAGCATCCACATTCCAGCGTCAGAACACAGAAGCTATGAAATCCAGACCTGTGGTCACATCACATACCTAGATTGCTTTCTCCTGGCTGGGCTGACGCTGTTTGCTATATTCATTACTTGCATTCAAGACATCTACAGAGCCCAGTTCTCTCCCTGATGTCACATGTGAAAGTCTTCAGTCAATTCAGTGGAGATGGAGAGAATTCATTTACTGTCACACAGCTTTCAAAAGCCAAGGGATGTTTCTGCATAAGATTCCACAAGATCAGTATTTCTCAGTGCAGCATTTTATGCACAGCACAGGCTATTGGGCATAAATGTCCTCCCATGCTATTTATTTTGCACTTTGCTATCTGAGAAAGATGCAGATGTGCTCCAAAATCTCATTCATTTTGGAGAAACTCAGATTCCACACTTCCTGCAGCTCAGCAGCCTCAGCCTGGCAGCACCTCCTGTGCTTCCAAGAGGATTTAAAAGCAGCTTTTTACAACCTGGCTCTACTTTTCCCCCTTCCACTTTCTTACATCCACACACTGAAAACCGGAGCCTGAGCATCACCCAAGTGGTCACCAGAAACAAAATGAAAGAAATTCAGTTGCCATTGAGCAAGATAACCATCTCCCTTAGAGAAAATAATTAAAGTGGCTGTACCTTTGTTAAAAAATCTGAAAAAGATTCTCAAAAAGATTTTCCTTCTGGAGCTGTCACCATAACAACGAATGTTTGCAAAGGATGCAATAGGGAGGGAGCAGGGAGAGCTGTGCCCTTGGTAAGCACAGAGTGCTGTGCCTGGCCACGCAGGTGATGCCAAGGATGAGGGGCAGGTCAAACCAGCACAGTCCTGGGAATATTGCACAAACCTGAGCTGTTCCCAGTGTCTGTACTGGTGAGGTTTTGGCAGCTCACAGCCACCCAAACTCTGTGTCAGAGCTGCCCTGAACAATCCTGGGGCCAGGGCTGCCATGGGAGCCAGGCTGAAGCCGAGCCCAGGGGCAGGTGGTGGCCTTCAGGAGGCTCCTGCCTCTGGTTTTGACAGTACAGTAAATACTGAGAGTGATGATCTTACCACAGGGATGAGTTGGTCTTTTTCAAAGTCCTGCCCTTTGCTCCCCATCCAAAGCTCACAAACTAATTTATTTGTAATAGGAGATGAGGAGGCTCCTTCCCACTCCTTTTTCAGGGCAATAAGCTGGGGTACTGCCTTGCCCAGGACAGTTGTCAAAAGATGGAATAACCCATCCTGGAGACACAGCACCAGGGCCCCTGCTACTTTTCCTCTTTCTCCAGCTATCTGGGCTGGCTGTGCTCCTCTGCTTCACTCTGCAAAATAACAATACACGCTCTCTGGTCCTGCATCTTCTGCTCAGAGTGAATGTCACCCTGAAGGAGCGTGGTTTTCCCCATGGGAAGGTGAGCACTATGAGCTGCACCATTCGAAGGCACTGAGTGCTCCCAGAGGTAATGCTGTGCAAAGCTGTATTTCCCCTGATACCTTAAATGTCTTAAATGCCTGGGGAGAAATAAGTTTCTTCCCCCTCCAGCACGAAATGGCTTTCAAAGTAGATTTGCAGGCTCCAGACTCACCTCCCTCATGTCTGGTGTGAGCTCTTCAGCGAAGGCAGAGAGGAAACCGCTCATCGAATAATAAATTGCAGGCACGTGCTCCCCTGAGCAGTTGTTTGGAAAATGTCCCATATGCCTTGTGCCAAATTTGCTGGCCAGGGAAGCTCAGTGGTATTAGCATGTTCCAGTTAATTAGGGCTGTGAGTCGTCCCTTTCATCGCCTGGAAGAGCTGCGAGAAGGACAAACCCAGAGCACTGCCTTTATAAGGCTTTGTGCTTTCCAGCACCTTCTGCTCAGCCAGTGCGTGCTCTGCTCATTCCCTGGGGGCACAGCTCTTCGCCACGGGGCACTCGGTGTCACACCTGTCTCTGTGTCAGACACTGGCTTGTGAGTCCTGTTCCTGGGGAACACGGAGCTGAGTGGATTCCCAGACCAATCCCTGGGTTTGGATCAGGAGTAGCTCTGACCCTCCTATGCTCAGACACTGCTTCCAGCCCACCACTGCTGAGCTGAGCAGGGCATGGGTAACCTGCTCCCTGCCCACACCTGATGTGGGTCCCCACAGGACCAGAAAAGATGGAATGAGGCAGTGAAGCAGCAAACACAATCCTACTGCTGTTACGGTGGTGCTGAGCGCCGAATCCCAGCTCCTGGAAACCTGCTGCCTTTTGGCAACACCAAGCCCATAGAAGACAAACCATGCTCTGAGTTTTCCAGCCACATGCATCACTTTCAGCCTTGACACTTTGGAAGAGTTTAGGCTGGGGCTGCCATCAGCCCATCCAGCTCTGCCTGTTCCCATCACACAAGCCAGCATTTATAGCACTGTTTGTCATCTTAGGAGTGACACGCTGGGCACAAATTTCTTTGTGGGACTGTGAAGCAGGAGTATCCAGTCTGGGAGAGCAAGACCCTGATGACAGAACACGTTGCCTAAATGAGATGGGCAACTTAGAAAGAAATTCCATAGGGCAAAGTGGGAAAGCAGCTGCCATTGCTGCACATCCAAGCACCGGGTCCTCTGCTCCAGAGGTGAGTTTGCCAGAGTGAAGCATTTTTATCACCTTTTTTATGTACAGAGAACTGAGATACATCAAATGATTTGCCCAAAGGCAGACAGGGAGTCTGTGATAGACAGGAAAACATGTTCCAACCCAGAAACTCATCCATGTTTCTATTTTACCCAGACAACTGCTGGTCTACAACGTATCGTATTTTTGCAATCCTGGCTCTGAAGAGCTTATCTGACTGCAATTATCCTCTTTTGCAGAAGCTGTTTTCTACCTGGCTCAGTACACAAACAACAAGCAACAACCCTCTAATAAATTAACAAAGCTTTGAGTGCAGTGACTTGCAGAAATGGCAGCTAAATACAGGGGCCAGTTCTGGGCTCAGCAGTGTTGATGTCTGCCTGGAAAAACTGCCTGGAGTCCTTCTGTCCTGTTGTGAGGATAATCAAGGGGATTTTGTGTGTCAGAGTGAGATCCAGGGGTGGGAAGGGGATGGAAGGGGTAAACCCTCCTAGGCATTAATTAACTTAATCCAATGAGCTCTGTGTGTTTGCCCCTAGTGGGGCAGAAGCTGAAGTGTGTTCACCAGGACAAATGCTATTAATCTTTTTCCATATGATCATCTCCTTCCTGACTCATTGACCCTCATCCTGCAGACACACTCAACATCCCTGACTTCTGCCTGCCCTGAAGGAGAGCTGAGCTGCACCAGTCCCAGGCCAACCCACACAGTTCGTCTCTCCTTCTGCTTCTCCAGTACCTCTCACTGTGGTGTCAGATAGCTCAGATATTTTAGCCAAACCTTGTCCCTGATGGTATCTCTGCTCCTTCACTAATTCCAGGAATGTTCACATGGGGACAAAAAGCTGTTACGAAATGAGAACCTGCTTTTAAATTCAGAGAGGGTACAGGCAGCTTTCTCTCCGCCCTCCCACCCGAGTCTCACTGTGGCTAATTTAGTTCCCAAATGCATCAGACTCCCAAATCCACTGCATCCGTGAACTCCGGGGCTCAGATGGAAAAGGGGCTTTTGTGTTACCACAACTTGCTGATACTTTGGAGGCTGCTCAGGAAAACACAGGCTTGACACCTCAGGAAGGAGCAGTGGAAATATTTTGGTTACATGCAGGTGGAATTAAACAGATGTTTAAAAAATGAAAAGCTGCTTTTTAAAGTATGTCACTGTTGCTGCTCCAGATGAAGCAGGATGAACTGGAGCATCTGGAAGCCTTGGTAACAGTTTTCTTAGATATTCCTCCCAGGGAGTGAACAGATAATCCACCTTCCTTTTCTGACAGAAGTTAAGCTACAGCAGATGGCTTACAGCTGCAAGGTGATCAGACTGAGGACCTGTCTGCTCACCAAGGCAGAGCAGATTACAGGCCAAAAGACAGCTTTCTTCTCTGCCCCATTTCTCAGCCTTTTGACATCATTTTTGCTCCCTGGAGTACAAAATCCATTGTTGTATTCTCAGAAGCACGGATGAGCAGACTCACTTTTGCCTAATCAAAGCCCAACCACTGGGAAAGGTTTTTGAGCTGCAAAGATCCTTTCAATGATCCCATCATGTCTGGAAGGACACGAGGTTCCTGGGACACCTGTGCAGGCGTTTGTGTGTGTCCAGCCTGTGTCTGAAAATACTCCAGGCTTGAGGTTACAGCAGTGCATGCAGTGGGCCCTGGCATCTCTGCTCAGGGCTGCACAGCCTTCCACACCCCAGGACAATGCAAGGCACCATCTTTGTACTGCCCCATCCTCCTCCTTCAGAGTGTTGCTGGTTGGGGCTTGGAAGACCCTCAGCTGCCTTGGGATCTGTAAGATGTGTGGGGAGGTTGTTTTACACCTCGGTGTTCAGGCTGCTGCAGTTTGTGCCACGACTGCTCCTCTCAACCCAGCAGGAGTGTGAGAGGTCTGTCACCGCAGCCCTGGGTATCCCTTCCCCGGTGGAGAAGCCAAGGCCATGCTGCACTCGCTGCTGGCTGGAATTCAGTTGTGTTCTGTAGGGTGAGATTAGGCAGACTGGCAGGCAGCCCATGTCTGTGGTACTGTGAGAAGGGCCTGGCTCCCGGGGACAGGGCTGGGGAGTGCCAGGGGACCGGGCACCAAGCTCCAGATCGGTGGGTGCCAGCTGGGGTGACAGCCCAGGTGTGCTGAGAGCTGAACTGCACCTTTCTGCACTGCTCTGTCTGGTCGAAGAGCTGAGCTGATGTTTTGGAGCACAGCAGGTTTTGGTGCTCCACTGGACCCCTTAGGCCGTGGGAGAGGACATCTTAGGGACTTGCACTGACTAATCCATGATTTAAGAGTTTGCGTTTGCTGTCATCCAGCAAACACCACGTGCCAAAAATGACTGGAATTCACCCCATGGTCTTGATGAAGGTTCACAGCTTCAGGCTGCACAAATTTCTCTCCTGTCAATCACTGCCTTCTCCCCAGGCATCTTATTTCAGCCCTGGGACGAGATGAGTGGGGAGCAGTAGCAAAGGAATCTGGGGAACAAGCAAGAAAAATCTTACACAGAATAGATAGGAGGAAAAAAATAATCTTGATATGAAATCAACCATCCACTGCTGAGGACCCTGGAGAGGAGGAGTATCCATCCACTAGGAACAGGGGGAATAGCATGCACCACTCACTTCCCAATAGCTGCTCTTTGCAGAGCACTGGGAGACAGCCGTGGCTCTTTCCAAGCAGTTTTGTCTTGTCCTGCTTCCCTCCACTCCCAGCTTTCCCGAGCAGCTAAATCAACAGCCTTAGGGAAAATGAAGGGGGAGAAGACATTAAACTCCCACAAAAATCCAGTTAGCACAGCTGGTGGATTTCATGCCTAGTCCTTTCCTTTCTGAAGGGGAGACAGGGAGAGGAGGGGGAAGGATGGGACTCATGAGGACTCTTGTCCAAGTCTTGGGTTCAAGTGTCACTTTCCGTGTGATTTCAGGAATGTTCTCGTTCCTCTTTTTCTGCTGAGCCATTGCAGTGTTTTCTTTTTGCTGGTGTATTGTGACTTTTTGGCACAAAAGGGTGGTTGAAAAGCCTCCCTGTTTCCGTTCTCACAAAGAAAAGGAGACCAAAGTTCACTGTGGGGGTAAAGAGCACAACTTTTCTGGTAAAATTCCAGCTGTAGGTACTCGAAGCCTAGGAAAGGTATCCTTCTCCTCAGCCTGTGGGACCATCTCCTAGCCCAGGTGAGCTGCAAACTCACACATTGCCTGAGTTGGAAATCCTATGCTAAGAATACACGACTTCTCCTTGAGGGCAAAATCTTTGAACAGGTAGGGAGCTGTGCTTATCTGCTTCCCTGTGTTGCATTTAGAGTGCTTTCCTGGGCTCCAGCAAGCTTTCATTTTGCAGATTTGGACATGAGGATGCTGCATTTGTGTCTCTCCCTCTTTCTTGCTTCAGGTGTGTGGACAGTGCTGAGCATCCTAAAATTGAATGTCACTCAGTTTCCATGTCCACAATTAATCTGGCTCTGAAGCAGACCAAGCCACTGCCAAGCAGCTAAAACTTTTCAGCATTACTTTTATTTCCATCTCAGGAGTCCCTGAAGTCCCATCCCGCAGCTGCTCTGTGCACTGTGCAAACACTGAGGCAGAGGAGGGTGGAGGGAGGTCTGTGAAAGCTCTGCTGAGCTGCAGGACCTGCAGACCTCTTGCTGCAGGGGAGATCCCCCTCTGGACATGACTGTGCCAGTCCCAATGAGTTGAAAGCCTGAGGAGCTGCGACAGCTGTGGAGTGAGGGCAGATAACACTTGCCCAGGTCCATGGTATGTATGAGGAGCCTGCAGAGCTCCAGCTCCCAGCACTTCTCCCTGGAGAGGAAACTGGATGTGGTGGAAAAGCTTCTCTCTGCTCGATGCAAGAAGCCCCTCAGTGGCTGAACACTGTATAAACAGCAGCAGCAGGCTCCCTCCCCCTTTCCATTGCTGTTTGTTAAACACACTCTCTCTGCCTTTCTCCCATTCAGGAGTGAACGCAGCATCCAGCTTCGTGAGACGGGGCTGTCAGTCACCCTGCGAGAGGGGGCTCTCCCGGTGCTCAGGAGGGGCTTCCAAAGCTGCTCCTGGCGATGAGGTGCTCTCCAGCAGCCCAGATCCTCACCTGACTTCCTCTCTTCTCTGAGGACAGAAAAGTGCTTTTCACCCCTTTGCCACAGGTTGACTTCCAGAGAGTGGAGAGGACCAAGCGCTCCGTCTGGGCCAGCGATGAGACAGTAACTGGAGGTGAGTGGCTCGGTTCGTGCAGGAGGAGGACGCTGTGGCCTTTGCAGGTGGGTCAGGGAGGGCTCATCTGAGCAGCAGGGCTGAGATGGGGCCAGGTCTTATCCATGCCACGTGGTTCAGGCAAAAAGGTCCAAGCACCTTTGAGAAACTGGATTTGGGGACTGACAGCCCTGAGAGCTGGAATAGAGAAACAAGAAATACTGGCAGGAGAGTTTCTAAAGGTCCCTGAGCAGAAGCAGGGAGTGTGGGAGGCAGGATGCTGAGTGAGAGCAGTCAGAAGAACAGGTTGCTCCAGGGTGCTCCAGAACCCAGGCACAAATAGCTCCAGAGGTGCAGGTGTGGGGCTGAGGTGTGGGGCTGCCTGAGAAATCCTGATCTCTCCGGCAGTCTGCCTCCTCGTGGCTTGGTACAAACCTCTGCCAGCTCCTCCGTGCTGGGACTGCACACGCTGCTGGCACTCGGCTGTCTGCCACAGATCAGTGTCCTCGGAGAGGGAGATGCAAAGGGGGATAGGAGATGCAGGAGGAAATCAGAGCTTGCTTTCCCTCTGCACCCATTGCATGTTAGTCCTTGAACAGAGAAATCTTCTTATAGTCCTGTTGCAGCTGCATTTCACCTACAGAGTTTCTGGTCTGTCCCAAAGCAGGATCCTGGGTTTTCTCCCTGTTTGTTCTGTTAGTGAGTTGTTATTTCCCTCTGCTCCTCTGTCTCACCTATCCCAGACTCCGTAAATTTCAGGAGGTAACAGATTCCCCAGGTTAACCAGGATCCATCCACCACGCTGTCTGTTCCTTTCTGCAGCCCCAGCAACTGGTGTGTCTCCACTACAGTGTCACCCACTGAGCCCTGTGTCCCAGCCAGCCTTGCTCTGCTCCCATGGCACATCCCACAGGGCAGAGGGTCCTGCACTGCTCCCCCATGCTTTCTGTAGGATAAATTCCCATGACAAAGCATGTATCCCTGCCAAACAGGTCTCTTCTCACCACCTCCTTTTTCATCCTGTCCTGAGCTGGGTCACTATGGCATCCTCATTGCCTTGTCTGCTTCAGAGTCTTCAATGGCTCCATCCTAGGCAGGGATATGAAAACATTTAGTGTGAGGAATCACAAGAAATCCCTGGTATATCTCCGCCTTCTTGCACTTTGTTCCCAGTGGCAATTATACACTGGGGTCCCCAGGGAGCAGTTCTGGGTGGCAATGAGTATCTGATGCCATGAGATTTCTGCACCAGTGGGCCTAAGCTGGATAATAACTTCCAAAGCTGCAGCAGATGATGGGCAGGCCAGAGGGTCTTCCCTTTTGCCAGGTGTCATAGCAAGGCAACCACCCCTTCACTGGAGACGGAAGGACCTGGGATAATTTCTATCTGTTCTTTGGCTTCAGGAAATCATCCAGAACTGCTGTTTGTCTTGAAATCTGCTCATTACACAAAGACAAAATTAGTTCCTCTCCCTCAGTCACATTTTGCATTTTCATGCAGTTCCTGAGATCTATGTTCAGGTTTTATGCTGAGATGCAGAGTCTTCTCTGGGGGTGAATGCAGGAGGCTGGAGTTAGAAAACTTGGGCTCTGTCCAAGCCATGGATGTGCTGTGTGGTCTCTGGCAGCCTGGTTAACCTCCATATCTCCATTTATTGTGTTCTCCTCCCTTGAGTGCTGTGGGGTGCAGGGACACAGAACACTGCTGCCTCTTGAGTGCTGAAGGGGAACATGAAGGTGGCAGAAGGCGGCTTGTCCCAGGGTGACCACCGGGTTCTGGTGATGAGGGATGGTCTCAGACCTCCTTGTCATGGGTGTCTGTCTGGATATGGGTCTGGGGATAAGATGAGTCAGTGCTCCTGACTGGGCTGCTGGAGATTAAGGGATTTGGTGGAGTTGAGCTGCTTTGAAGGAAGGACAGGCATGGAATAAATCATGAGCCAAGCCATGGAAGTATCCATCAGCCTCAGCCCTCATACTCCAGCATTGCTGTAGAAAGAGTTTGGCATGAACCAAAGTGCAGAGACTGGCCCAAGTCCCTCCATCCCTCCTTTTGAATCCATGGACTCCAGTCTCACTGCTTGGACAAAAAGAGAAATTCTAATTAACAAGCTCTGTTTTCTCCAGCCTTCTGTCCACCCCTCCAGCCCTGCTTTCTGAACCCTGCCAGGCTTTAGATGACTCTTCCAGGTCTGGATGTGCCTCTTCCAGGCTGGCTGAATGCCTGGGGCTGCAGCAGGGACATGGAGGAACTTGGGGTGCCCCAGGAAGCAGAGGTGGATGAGTCCCAGGGCTCCTGGTCTAAGCCCTCTCTAGAAATGGATTTTGGAGGTGTCACTTTGATCACTGACCCAGTCATTGACAGCAGCGTGCTGAGTGAAGGGCTCCTCTGTGCTTCCCTACTTCCCAAAGGCTGAAGCCTGCTGGCACAGAGAACTGCTCTCTGTCACACTGGGAGCCATCCCTGGGTCCCAGCCCTGCCTCTGGCTGAACCTCAGCTGGAGGAGAGGGTGAGGGTTAGGGTTATTCTGATACAGGCAGTGCCCTTTTACTGTATCCCTTCAGGACAACTCAGCACAGAGGAAAGGACCTGGATAGAATTTCTGCCTCCTCCTGGTCTCTCCCACTGCTTTCTTGTCCCAAAAGCAGTTGGCTCTCAGCTCCAAGGGTTTTTTCATCTAGTCTGGCAGGCCTGTTAGGCACGGGGCCTGACAGCAGTCTACACATATGCCAGCACTTCCATTACTTGCTGGAACAGACCTCAGTCCACTCCTAGCAGCATCCCAGCGACCTCCAGGCAGCCCCTGGAGTGGGAACGTTTATTATAACCATTTTGTCTCTTAATTAAAATGTCTTAATTGATTTGTAATAGTTCCTCTTTGGAGAAAAAACAAAACAAACCAAATCAAATAGTAACTCCATTAAGGCCATTTTGTTAGGAAGCGAAACAGCTCCAGTAACCATGATGTTCCTGGCTCCTCTCAGATAGTGGGTAGCTGCCAGTCTCCAGCAAGAGGAAATAGGCTGAGATGTGAGCACGGGCACTGGCAGCCAGTTGGTGGACGAGATGGAGAAAAAAAGAAGGGAGTGTCCACTGGTGTGGTGCCAGGACTTGGGTACTGAAGATAAATGGAATGGGCAAGCCACAGAAAAGGGGTAACGAGTGACAGAGTAATACTGGACAATCTGGAAGGTATAAATCCCATGTGGGCAGCGAGCAGGGAAAGTATAGCCACTGAAAGTGTCCCCAGCACTTGCTCTGTTTCCTTGGCTGGCCTTGCTCTCCCGGCTGTGGGGTTTGCTCAGGGGCAGCTGCAACACAGGTGTGTGCCAGGGGTCAGGCTCTGCCAAAGAGGCTGTGGCTGTGCCACCTTCCCAGCGCCCTGCCTGTTCCCCTGCTCCGCTTTCCACTGCACCCACTGTCTGGCATGTCTCTGAGCTCCTCTCTCCCGTCTTAGAAGCTGGAACTTCCCCTTGGTCTTTCCAAGGCTAGGGCAGCAGTGTTGTGGAGGTCTGAGATCACCCTTAAACAAACCCAGACCTAGCAGATCCACCCATTTTTTCCTCTGTTTCCTACCCTCCTAGCAGTAGCTACATGGTGTCCACTCTCTCACAGTGTCTGAGCCCAACAACCTCATTTACAGGAACCACTGGCATAACTGGGTCTGCAGAGTGAGATGTTAGGCAGGCAATGGGACACGGAGAGGGAAGGAGAAAGGGTGCCAGCAGGGCTGGTTTTACTGCAGGCACCTCTTCTGCAGGGTCCTGGCTTTGCAGCTGGCCAGGCAGATTCCTGGGAGCAGCTCCTGACCGGGAGTCACAAGCCTTGCTCTGAGGAGGGATGACAGGACAAGCAGCCGTTTTTGTTTTGGTTGCAACCAAATGTAATTGCAAAGCATTCTCCCTTCCCAAGGACAGGCTCTCCTTAAACCTTTGGCTTGCAGGGCACAGGACCTGCAGGAATCCCATCAGTACCCAGTCAGCAGTGCTGACATCTTTCCTGGGACAAACCCAGTTCCTTCCTCAAGGAGCCTGAGAAGGTACCCAGCACTCTGCCTCTAATTCCCACTTCATTTAAGCCCTTTGCCTCCCTCCCGTAGTGAAAGGGCATTTTCCCCCCTCTCTGCAGGTCAAACACATTGCTCTGCAGACCTCCCTGCTTGGGCACAGTGACGACTTTTGCTCACTTTTGTTCAAGTCTGCAGTGGGAGAGGGGCCCCGCTCACGCTCAGGGTGCTGGGGAGAGGGGATATGTGAGGGGCCATGTCCACCCCTCTCCACATAGCCCACAGCAATTCTGAGCCACGAGGCTGAGGAGGAGCCAGTGACAGAGCTGGCTTTTCTCCTGCCGTGTTTGGATTCAATGAACACCCTGCTGTGACAACACTGCTGCTCCAATGGCACCGAATGCCAGCCAGGGGTTCCAGGCTGCATCAGTTCTGGCTGCTCAGGCTCCCTGCTCCCAAGGCCATCTCACGCAGGCATTGGAGCACCACGTGGCAGGAGGCTGATGGACGCTGGGGCTCTGGCTCTTGGCCTGGCTGTGCCTGGATGCTCAGCAGCAGCTCCGTGGGAGGCTTGTTCACAGCTTCAGTGGTTTATGCCCTGCACATGCATGTCCCTGTAGGAGCTCCCTCCTCTGCTAAGCCAGCGGGTGCCTGGGTGTCACCAACACTGAGAGGACAGAGAGGTTCTTTTAGGGATCCTTGGCAGAATGAAGACGGCACTAAATCATGGTGACAGTTAAAGCTTTGTTTCTTTATTGGGCTATTATGATTAGTGTAGAACAGAATTTATGATTGAAACAGGATTTCTACAAGCAGAATCAACAGAGTACAATCTACAAATAGCAAAATACAGAATTTATAAATAATTTATGATTTCTAATCACCTAAGTAATACAGAATTTATAATACAACTTATAATTTATAATCACCTGGACCCTCTTCAGATTGGGCCAAATACTAATACATGGTTTGTTTTATCATTGTAACAGTCATAATTTAGACTCAAAAATCCTGTAAAAGAGTATGAGCCACTCACTGAATCCTTGGAGAAGGCAGAGGATGGTGGAGGTATCCCCTGGTCATAGGGTTCATGGGTCTCACTGTCCAGTTGTTCCTTACTTAGGACTTGAAACTGTGCTCTGTGTGCTATCACTCTTCCCTCTTCTTTAATGGGGACACAAACAACACCTGCCTGGCTGGGTGCCTGTGACCTACAAAGGCAGCAAGGAAGGCAACAATTGCCTCATGCCTGGGAACCCCGAGACTGGCAGGGGAAGGAAGAAGAAAACTGGTTTGTCCAGTTGGTTCACACTACCTTGAGGGGCTGATAATGAGGGCCAGGAAATTAATATGTGACACATTTGACCACTGAGAGGGGTCATAAAATGGCATTAGTTGTGCTACCCACATTACTGGGAGGGAGTGCAGGCAGTACTGGGTGGATTGGGTGGTAGCATCACTAGCAGGAGCAGTGGCAGAGACTTGTGCAGAGACAGGGGGACAGGTATTTTCACCTGGAGAGGTGAGAAATAAGAAACTGAAAAAACCTAGTGCACAATCTGGAAATAAATTGTTATGGGGAGGTGGAGAAGAACACCTTGACTTTGAGAGTGCTTTGTTTCTCGTCTTTCCTAGTTCTTAAGGCGTTAGGGCATTTTTGTAGGCAAGTAAATCTCATCAAAGATGAGTGTCACCCATGCTCTCGCTTCTACTGTGTCTGTGTTCCAGACCTCCTTCTCCTCCTTATGGAAAGCCTCAGGCCAGGCATGGGACCATTGGAGGGAGCCAACAGCACATTCACCGTGGAGAAGACAGCATTGGAAGAGAAGCTGCCACACAGCTGGCATGCCAAGGACTCTGTCACTCCTACCCAGGACCTTTCTGGATCCCACAGTGTTATGATGGACAGCACCAAGATCCTGGGGGTCCAGGTCATCCTGATTGCTGCCTACTCCCTCATCATCCTGCTGGGGTTCATCGGAAACTCCCTGGTCATCTACATCATCGTGAAGTACAAGACCATGAGGACTGTCACCAACTTCTTCATAGCTAACCTGGCCCTGGCAGACCTGATGGTGGACACACTCTGTCTGCCTTTCACCCTAGTGTACACCCTGCTGGACGAGTGGAAGTTTGGAGCTGTCCTTTGTCACCTGGTTCCTTATGCTCAAGCTCTGAGTGTCCATGTGTCCACTCTCACCCTGACTGTGATTGCCCTGGATCGGTACCGCTGTATCGTTTTCCACCTGGACAGCAGGATTTCCAAGAGGCTCAGCTTCACCATCATAGCTGTCATGTGGCTGGCAGCAGCTGTCCTAGCAGGGCCTCTGGCCATCTTCAGGGAGTACCGATATGAGGAAATCCCATCCATTAACCTCAAAATGGCTGTTTGCTCAGAAAAATGGCCCTCTGGTAACAACAGAGATGCCACCATCTACAGTCTGTCCATGCTCCTCCTGCAGTATGTTCTTCCTCTTGCAATTATTTGTTATGCCTACACCAGGATCTGGTTCAAGCTGAAAAACCACGTCAGTCCCACTTCTAGGAATGAAAACCAGTGCCGGAGGAGGAAGACAACCAAAATGCTAGTGATAGTAGTTGTGGTATTCGCAGTCTGTTGGCTTCCCTTCCACATATTCCAGCTTGCCATCGATCTTGATCTGGTTCTTATCTTCCATGAGTACAAACTCCTGTACAGTGTCTTCCATGTCGGGGCCATGTGCTCTACATTTGTCAACCCCCTGCTCTACGGATGGATGAACAAGAACTACCGGAATGGCTTCTTGATGTTCTTCCGTTGCCAGAACAAGCCGGAAAGCATCCACACTGAAGGCTCAGTTAGAGGGAGGTCGTACATCTTCAGGGCCAACACCCTAAACGGGAGCATCAAACAGACTCCTGGCAATGGATCACTGCCCACACAGGTTTAGGGATCCATCCGCCTCCAGGTTTGAGGTTGGCTGGGCCCAGAGACGTTCTTGGGTGAATGCCTTTTTTTGACAGAACATTGTGCTGCCAATTATAGCTACAGCAGCCATATAGAAATACCCCCTGTATCTCTCAAAACAATAAATCTGGTGTATTTTTGTCTGACCAAATAAATGACTTTTTCCTTTCTCTGCATTCAAGTTATGCATGGAGACACAAGAAAAAATAACACACAGAGAAGGCTTTCATTTAGCCAGAAAAATACATCCTTCTTGCTATTTCAATTTGCCAAAGTGGGTTGCTCAACCTTTTACCCCCTGACGCATTACACATTACAAATGTAGAACTGATATTGTGTGTGATTGTTCATCTGTACATCTCCTACCCACAAGACTTAATGATCCATCTTTAGCTAATGCCTCCAAGGGGAGGAGACCTGCACTCTGTTCTGGTTAGTGCCATCACTCCTCTGACCTGGGGAGGGAGTGGGCTGGCACAGATTGAAGCTGGGCAATCCATGATCTCTTGCCCAGTATTTGCATAAATCTGCATTTGCAGCCCATGGTATGTGCTCAAGTCCTCAGAAAGCCCAGGAGGTGGCAGTGGCACTACTTACCACAGTCTCCTTTACAAGTGCAGAAGCAGGGCTTTGGGAATGCCTCATTAGCCAGGACTTGTGTGCCAGCACCCTGGAATTAGCAGGGAGGAGAGCAGGAAGGGAAGCAGATAGGAAAGAAAGAGCTGGGGCAGCTGATCAACAGGACTGAAACTGAACCTAAGGGATTGGCAAAGGCAAGCTGCTAAAGACCCTAAGGTGTGGCTCCTGCCATGCAATAACTTGACAGATGTCAACAAGACCAGAGAGGCAAAACTGCCAATGAAACCATTCTCCAAGGCACTCGAAGGGTTTAAGTCCTTCCTCTTGCTGAGGCTGGAGGGAGTATGGGTCTCTAAGTGGGTGCTTCATTTCGGAAGACAGGTGTAACCTGCTGGCATGGTTGTCACAGATGTGGTGTCCTCTGGCAGAAGACATGGAGACTAAGGAAGATGTATTCTTCCAAACCAAACTGTATGTTCTCCTCCTGAAGGCTTGTGTCAGCTGGGGAGTGTATTTTTAGCTCTGCCATCAAAGGAGCCTTGATTGCTACTGCGATCTTGGTGTCATCTCTAAAAGTCAGCATTCATCAGACTGGAAAGTAACTCCCAGATGCAGGAAAGAGACTCAACAGACCTCCTCATTAAAAATAAAATGAAAATAAAAACTTTGATTTGTAGGTCTTCACTGAAGCAAGGACAAGAAGTAAGAGGACCTGCAGTGCTGAGTACCTTGGCCTGGATCAGGCTGCTGGGCTGTCACATCTGGGTCATCAAGAGATCAGGACTTATTTGAAATTCTGCCTCCTCTCCAGCTTGACCTGCCTCTGGCCCTTGTTCTCCAGCTCAGCTCCCAACTGCCACACCAGATTTTAAGCTCTTTGTTTATTTCTGCTCTCAGATCCTCTGCTCCATTTTCCTAAATAGGTATAAGAAAGTTGTTCCTGGTTCCTTCCTAAGAGACATCAGTGCCAGGCAGGGGCTGCAGACCACACTTCACACTTGGAAGCACGGGCATGTTGATGCCTAATAAACCTCCTCAGCACCTGATTCTGCAGATCACAGCCTGGCTTTCTATTCAGGGAGATTCAGGATCTATGAAGATCCTGTCAGGAAGTCATTGGTGTTCCAGTGAATGGCTCATCTGCTTCCTGACAGGCCAAGACATGACTGGAGAACCAAGACACAAGTTAACCTTCCTCATGTGAGTGTTGTGGAGTGGCAGAGGGAGTTTGCTGTTTCATCCTGATAGAAGGGGGAGGATATTCTCCTCCACAGGACTGGTAAATTTTGTCCCTACTTAATGAGCTGGTCATTTCTACAATCCATCCTCCTGAGGAACTCTCCCCACCTTGCCATCAAGCTCCAAGATACAAGGAAATATTTATGTTTCAAAAGTACCTCAAATGGGTGGAAAGAATTCAACTATCACCAATAAACACTTCAGAAAGTGATTTAACACTCAATAATATAACTCAGAGTAAAATAACAAATTTAGCAGTGCAAGCTTGGAAGCCAATCATGCTGCCAGGCAAGATGGATGAGGAGCTAAATTGCTCTTCTAGAGGCCTTGCCAAAGGTTTTGTCCTGTGACACCACACATGGTAACTGACTGCAGAGCAAGGCAGATAATGACATTATGAATGACTGTTTAATTTTGAGCCCAGACTGTTAAACTAAATATGGATAAATAAATAAACAGATCCAAGTTCTTCAAAAATAAATACTGGAAGTGGCATTTACAGGACAGAGGGATTTTTAAGCTGGAGCAAACTGAGAAGGAGAAACTATTTACTTGAATGGTAACAGCAAAGTTCTTGTTTGCTCTGTTTAATACACTTGTGCAGCTTCACTGATAGATTTGTGCCAGTGAGCCCGCTGTTTTTCCCTTGCCATTGGAAAAAGTTACAACCTTCCACACCCACTGCTGGCAAGGAAACCAGCTCTTAGTTGTGCGCACACATTCCCGTGGAAAACCATTATGCCTCTATTGAGTGAAAGTGGCCTTAGTGTCCAGTACCAAACAGAACAAGAGAAGGTGGGGAGCAAGGAAGCAAAGCTGCTTAACAAAGGGTGATCAGAGCAGATAAAGAGTATGTTTTGACTATTGTGACTGCATAGAAGACAAGAATTAATTTGTTTCCATGAAACAGAAATCTGTTGGAGATGAAGGTTCTGCAAATATTAACACTCTGCTAAAGACGGCCTTACTGCCATGATCAGCTCCATGAAACCAAAGACCAGCAGATTTTTAAGCTTTTGAACTATTTAGACCTCAGAACAGGGTATGGCCCTGCTCTATGGGTGTCAAGGGCATATCCTTTAGTAGTTACAGATAATCTTGGAGTCATCTTCCCACCGCCTGCTCCTTGCCAAAGGCACATCCGTGCCTGCCTGGCCAGCCGGGCTCCTCTCTGCAGAGCTGGCCCTGGTGTTACTGACGTGGGACAGAACAACTTCTGCCACTGCCACAACAGCTGACAGGGACAAGGAATTTCATTACAGGGCTGGAAACACGGTGACAGAAATGAAAATGAACAAGTGTTTCATCAAAGCTTATCTGGAAGACAGTGTTGTTGCTCGTGGCCAAACGCATTTCCTCTAGGGCTCTTCCTGATTCTTGCTGACGTCCTTCTCAATATGCTGCTGCACTGAACTGACCTGAGGATATTTCACAGCTTTTAGGAGGGAGATTCTGAATTCCCTTAGAAATGTCCTATTTCTTATGCTGGACACTCCTTCTGGTCACACCATACAAATCTTGTATTATAAAGTGTACCACTGAACAGTTCTTAATTGCCTAGAAAATTATTAGCTTTGAATAGACACAACAGGTGGCAATGCCTCTAGCTATTCCATGCAACCATTCCTCACATGCCAGTGAAATCCAAGAACAGCTGAGATGTGCCAACTCCTTAGTTTAAAACCAGCAGCATCAATAACTGTTGTTCCCTAGAACAGGATGCTCTAAGAGCTCTTGGGAACCAGAGACTCTTATCAAACTTCCAGCCTTGACGGAGCACATTGAAATTTGCAGAGCACAGGCTGTGCTTTGGACACAGGAGCCTTTGTGAGCACTAGAAATTTTGCCTCTAAAACACTTAACTTGTTCTGAAAATCCCTTCCCATTTAATTTCCAAAGCATACACATCTGCAACAAGCTAATGCAGGTACAGAGAGCAAAGGTTTGGCCTTTTTCCTTTCCTTGTCCTTTGGTCAGGGCTCTCTGAGAATCAAAGACGTGACACACTCCTGCATTTGCCTATGCTTCATCCCGCTCCTAGAAAGGCCACATGCAGTCCCTCATGGCTCTCTGCCCTGCAGTAATAGGTGCCCTCTCCCATTCTCCATGAAGCCCAAGCAAACAATGTCAAATGGCACATGTTTTATTCAATACACCCACAAATGTATCAGCAGAAACACTGCTCTGAGCTTTGCACAAAGGCTCTGTAGGGAAATACGTACTAGTCCAGGAAAGAGGCCATTGCTCTAACATATGCTAATATGCCGGAGGGGCTGGAGCGAGTTCTGTTCTGCTGAAGGAGGTCTCAGACAGTTCAGCCATTCCCTTGGTATCAGGTGTTAATCTTATCATTGTTGCAGCTAAAGGGGTCCAAAACCAAATTAGCCTTTGGGCAGGAGCTGGGGAGTTGGCGCTGTCTTCGCGTGCCTTTGTCTCTCAGTTCTGTTATTGTGTGATTCCACCAGGGTCTCTGAATGTGCTGGGTTTTAAATAAAGCCCCATAATCAGCTACTCTGGTGAAAATCAGGAATTACAGCAATAATCTGGAAAAATGAAAAGATTCCGGGTTCATATGGGTGAGCAGAATTTGGTCCCTTGCATTTGGAAAAAACAGAACTTTGTCTTCCTTTCAGTTTTCCCTTATCTAGCTTGAGATTCTTCGAGTGCCAAAAATAATATTGCATATTACTGCCAGAACATTTATCTTTGTTTTGAGCTCATTTCAGAGACAGGATTTGTTCAGGAGAGCCTGGGAGGGGACAAAGACTAGGGTTTTAAAGCTCATCCTTATCTCTAGTCTCAGTGTTTTTTAAGTTAAAAGACAAATCAGAAAAAGACAAAGTCACTCACGCCGAGGGAGGTACCAATTTATCTTCAGACAACACAACCTCTATTTAATTTTCCATCCAGACACCCCATCACCCTTTGCCAAAGTGTTGTATGTACACAGGGCTGGATGAGGTTGGGGGAGGAAAGCATTTTTCTGCTGCTAATAGCAATACCTTAGTGTCACTCATGATTTATAGCCAGCAAAGAATGCTTTTTCTGGTCTATGTTCTGTTCACTGTAATGAGTTCAGAAGGAATACTGCAGGTGCCTCATGGAGCTCACAGGAGGAAATCTTCATTAGTCCAGTCCTCTCCAGTGTGGTAGCAAGGACTGGGAACATTAGAGGAGAAACCCTCTTGTTTATAACTAACTCATTGAAGTGCACAAGCATGGAGTTGTCACTGTGCCACTCTGCTAATGTGTCACAAACTTTCAGACACTGCTCGTCTTCAAGATTCACAAGCAGCTCAGCCACATGGTGCTTCTTGCTGGCGTGTGGAAGGAAGAAGGAAATTAGGACACAGAACAAGATTTCAAGGCATTCAGGAGGGGATGAACCCTTGGATGAAATCTGGAGGTTATATGGTTCTTTATGGAACCTGGGGTAGATTGTTGGCTCTGCTGGGGGCAGGGTCAAAGGGGAATGAACTCTGCCATAGTGCAGGAAGAACAGAGCCTCTATCAAATTAGAGATGAGCAAGAAATAACAGCAAACCTGGATCTATCATGTCCAGTACTCTGTTGTAGATTGAGGCAATAAAAGATGCTATTTAGAAAAAGCACACTTGCTTGGCCACTTTGGTGGTCCATTCCTCTCATACCTCTAACAGCAGCCATTTGTTGGATCAGCCATGTTAAAGTGGACATCCCTGCCTAGGGCATTTAGTGTCCATGTCTTGACTTTTTGTTCGTGATTTTGTCTAATTGACTCTGACAATTCTGTCTGCTTCCCATGGCAGCCAGTTCCAGAAGTTCACTTCCATAGTGTAAAGAAGCACTTCCTTTTATCTATAAAAACAAAGCCCTTATTAGATTCAGCAAATGTCTGCTGGTTTCAGGACTATGGGACTTCCTGAACAGCAGATGAACCAGAGCTGACCTAGGGCCTTCTTCATTTTACAAATCTTAGTGCTGTGCTCATTTACCAGCTTTCTTCTCTCCTGGCTCAAGTCACGTCTCCTAAGACAGCTTCTTCATCCCTCATCATCTTGTTTGTCCTTCTGTGGACCTCCTTTAGTCCCACAAACACCTCAATGAGCTGAATTTTGCTCCTAATTCCTGTGAAGGAGTGGGATCTATCAGCTTTGTTCTGACCTTGCTTGGGATCAACCATATTTCAGTAGGTGAGGAGGAAGGGCACCTCTTGAAAAAAATGTCAGGCTGCCTCTCCCTGGCTGCAGCACTGCTGTATTTTTAATGAAATCTCATTACACTGGTCACTGAGTCAGTTCAGTGAATTGTGAAATGCATCCACAGTTTTGTTTTTGAAGATGAGAGACAAAAGGGCAGTCAGAACCCTTCCTCACCCTGAACTCTGTGTCCAATAGATTTATCCAGGGGCAAGACTGGAGTCTAAATGATCCTGATACTGAACAAGTGTCATAGATCACAGCTTCATCTGTCCATTCCACGAAACAGAGAAATGAAGAATTATGCATTTCAGGAAAAGAGTGATGAGGTTTTGTTACTTGGCAACTGTAGCTCCCACATATTTTGGAAAAAATTGAGAACATCCTGTACCTTGGAGAAATCAACCAGCTTAGGTGAGGAGGAAGGGAGCTGGCAGCAGATCCCCAAAACTTTGAGTTGGAAAGATCTCGTGGGGCTTGTGGAAGTAAAAATTGCTTTATGTCTTCATGCTCCTCAGCTTGTCTCCTCAACGTGACTGTCTGCATCACTTTCTGGGCTCTTCATGGTGAAATAATCCATTGTTCTGCCATTTCTGTCTCACAGAGGCATTTCACAGCCATCTGAATGGGCTCTAATCCACCTGCCAGCTGCAATCAGCACACAGCATGGCTGCACTTCTGCCAGCCAAGATTTGAGCACCAGAAACAAAAACCTTCAAAAGCGGAATCAGCAAGAGATCTGCATGTGAAAGCTGGGGAGGGGGCAGTCAAACCTGAGGGCTTGGTGACTGTACACACAGGGACAGCAAACCCAGGCAATGAAGCCAGGGTAGAGTTTGACTTGCCTTCTGCAGTGGCAGCTGACTTCAGACAAGAATTCAGACACGATTATTAAAATAATAATTTAGGGCTTCAGTTGCTGGGAGCCAATCCCCAAAGTTGAGCTCAGCAGATGGCTGTGTTGCTGGACCCCAGCTAATGCACTTATGCAGTAGTTCAGCATTTTTGGTCCAGTTTTGTTACTGACAACTTTGCTGTGTGAAATCCCAATTCTCTTTCCTAGGTTGGATATAAGAATCCAGTGGTTTCAAAGAGCAGATCTCAGGTCTCCAAGACAACCCTGCGGTAACCAATTAAGTAAAGGTAAGATAACAAAACTACCATGGCAAGAACTGATTGAACCTGTCTGTTGCTTCAAGGAGTGCAGCAACACGATATTGCTACAGCAGCAAAGATATCTTATTATGGTCTTTGTAAGGTCTGTCTGGTACTGCATGCTGTTGTGTGAAATTCCAATTGGCTTAATGTAAAATCAGTGAGAGTTGGGTTGTTAATACCTAGTAGTTTGTTTGGAATTCTGTTTTTTCTAATTATATCATTAAAAGGACATGAGCTAATCTCACTGCAACCCAAACAGCTGGAACAGCCCAGCAAGAGCCTCTGCCTGAGACACAGCTATTAAAGCACTGGTCACAGGTGTCCCAGAGAGTGCGGAGGGGTTCCGGGGTATTGTCATCATGTGGATAGTATAAGAAAAGATCATAGGAAATAAATGTGAGGGAGGTGGAACTTCTGTGGCTAAACCATTCCTGATTGCAGGGTATCTCACCTCTTCCAAGGCTCCTGTGGTGGTGGTTTCACCTGCTCCCCACACAGTCTAATGTGAGCCCTTCCTAATTGTAACCAATAAATCTCCCTTACTGCAACCTATCACTTCTTGTCTCCTGGCAGACACAGATAATAGTTTATTACCTTCTATACTGCACTTTTACCTCTTTGAAGGGTATTATCATGCATCTCTTCCATTTCCCCCAGACTAAATCAAGTCATTTTTTTCTGTACCTCCTTGCAGGGCTCATTTGCTGTACCTCTGGTTGCTCTTGTTGATGTGCTCTGGGCTTTCTGTATTCAACAGCCAGAATACAGGGGCCAGGCAGCGCGCTGCCACGATGAGCACAGAGCAGGTGATGTGAAGGTGTGACGTGCAGAGAGTGTGTTGGGAGAGAATCAAGTGTCTGTTCTCACATGATTTGTCTACAAGCAAACCCTCCACTGTCTTCAAATACCACCAGAAGGGACAGTGTGCCTACAGTGCTTGGTACAGGTGTGATCACATGAGGCTCATGGCCCCAGGGGAGCCATGGCCACTGTGCTGCCCCTGACAGTCCCCCCATAGCCCCTGAGCGTGGCTCCAACACTACATGGAGCAAGCAGAAGAAGAGGATGCTCAGGGACATGAATCTGTGTGGCTTGAGGGAAAAGCAGCAGAAGCCCAGTGCCCTCAGAGTTGTGGTGTGCTGCAGCAACCAAAATAACAATCTGGAAGTGAAGCCCCATTACTACCTGGAAGCCATTTGCAGTGGACTGGAAGATCCGGTAGCTGAGAGCTCCTGTGGTGACAGGGAGCAGCTGTGTCCGTACTTGCTGCAGGGAATGTGGCACTTGGGAGAGTGCTGCCTGTACCTCCCTGAGGTCATGGGTGAGATATGTGGGCTGCAAGTGCTTCACCCTTTCAGCCAAGAACAGAGGAAGGCTCACAAGATGATATGCATGGCAACATTTGAGCTCGACATGGAGAAAGCCTTTGCTTTCCAGGCCAGTCAGGTCAAGGTGTGCAGCATCTGTATGGAAGTGGTGTATGAGAAACCAGCAGCCTCTGAGAGGAGGTTTGGGATCCTTTCCAACTGCAACCACACATACTTCTTGTCCTGCATCTGGCAGTGGAGATGTGCCAAGTAGTTCAAGAAATCCATCATCAAGTCCTGTCCAGAGTGCGAAGTAATATTCAAGTTTGTCATTCCCTGTGTGTACTGGGTAGAAAAGTAGAAGAAAAACGAGCTGATTAAGTAATTTAAGCAGAGTAGGGAAAAAGCCCTGCAAGTACTTTGAAAAAGGGAAAGGAATGTGCCCTTTTGGAAGAAAGTGTCTTTAGAAGGAAGTTTTGCAGGGAACAAAAGAGCTGAAGGAGGTAACAAGGTTCTGCAGAAATGTTAGGTTCTCTGAGCAATTGCTCTGCATACTGGAATGCACAACTGGGAATTACTCTTTCCCAAACACAGTGACTGCCTCTACACTACGGCAGGAGACCAGGGTCTTTGTTTCACTGTCAGCTGAGCTATTTCCATGTTCTGACTCATCCACGGCTGTTTCTACACCGGTAAAAGCAGCAGCATTTGCAGCATTGTTCAAGCCCTCACAGGTGAAAACAATTATCGGGCAAAAGTTTCCCTACAAGTTGCACCAGTCATGTGGAGTCTTTCACTTTTCACCTTGTGGGTGTTGCCTCATGTGTAGCTCTGGGTATGTTCACAGCATGACCATGGTTCTCTAGGACAAAGGGACACAAGTGACAGGAGGCCACAGTGATCATGTCCAAACCTGCCTTTCCTCAGGAACCTGGGGCCTCACAAATTGTCCTGAGTCAACCTCAGGACTATTTCTTGTGCTGCCTTTACCTTTCTACACTCCCCATCCCTGTTGTGAATGCAGCAGCCACTTCCTTCCCACTGTCCCATGTAGCTTCTGTTCAGGCAACCTTTAATTGCTACTTCTTCCACTTTCCCTTGAAGAACAGCACTTACATTATATTTCCGTGTGGATAGAAAGTATAATTCTTTTCAGCTAGTTCTCTCTTCCATTTTGTTAAATCCCAGATGAGCTGGTCTTAGACTGCTGAGCCTTGCTTTCCTCTTCTGTGAGACAGGACAAGTACAGCACCCAGAGGCTTGTAAAAACTGCCATCTGTGCTGCTGCAGCAAAAAGCATTGTCATTGAACACATCTTACAATAATTGTGTTGCCATCAGCTAGGGATTGAGGAGGCAGACCTTACTTGGAAAGTGCTTCTAAACACTCAGAAAAAAACCAAATTTTGAATTCTCAGGGGTAAATATTTATTCCAGACTCTCAAAAAAGTAGTGATTTGTGAATCCAGGTGTGGGAGGGGTTTTAGTGGTGTCAGTGCCTGGAATTTTTCAGCAGCATCTACTACTTTTTTTTCCTCTTGTTGAGACTTCTCATTAACAAGCACGAATGGTCATGGCAGCAGCTACACGGGTGTCGTGTCAAAAGGAAGAGCAGGGGCAGAAACTCCTTGTGCCCTCCAGTGCACTCATTACTGTTTTGTCTCTTCAAGTTCTGTTTCAAGTCATGGATTCCCCATGGATCCTTATGGGGCTATTCCACAGATGAACGAGCAGCTGTTTTCTGTTTCTCAGCACATATTTCGTTGTTGTTACAGTGTTCTCATTAGGTCTGGTCACACTCCCACGTACTCTGATATTTCTGGCACCCTGCACCATCTTAGGAGAAATGAATTAATAATCTTCTTCTTTGCATGCACGCCTTTCCCTGTGCCCACTTAAAAACCAGTCCAGTGGCAAAGATTCTTCAGTTCTGCATTCAGATAACTGGCAATCTATGAAAGCAAGTTTAAAATGAGGTTCCTAAACAGAATTTAATATAACATTGTTGTTGCAGTAACGCAGTGCAGATTTGATGTTTTCAATCCAGAGTTACAAGGGCGTGCACTCTTATCAGTCTATTTGATTTTAAAATCCTTATCTCTGTTGTACTGTAGGCATTGTGGTAGCTCAATTTGCTGGGTTAATAAACTGTCTCTTGGATCTCTGTAGCCCTTTTATAACATCTAGGACTTTTTGAGTTTCATGGTTACCACAATGCTACACAGAGCTCATTCCTTCTATTCACAGGTCATTGTGCTAATAAACATGAGATGGATGGCTTTGGACATTAACAAACAGGTGCAGCTCTATAGTGTGGCAAGGAAATTATTTTGGCTGGGACTTTCCAACAGTATATTATCAGAGGGGACTGTATAAACAAGCCAGCACTTGTTAGAAGGAAGCACAGGGATGGGACTTCATTCCTGGTTGTCATCCTACTTCACAGCCCACAAAACCTCTCTAAGACAGTAGATCTCTGAAGGCAGCTTGACTGTGTCTCTCTGTGCAAACCGTGCTACAGAGGGTCTGCTCAGGGACCCCCCAGAGTGATGAATATGCCAAGTCCTTCCAAGGTGTTATATGAAAAGAGACCCTAGCACCAAGTTCAGCTTGCCAAAGACTTGCAGACATTTAGCAATCCTGTCATGCAAGCCAAGATACAGCTCCAAGTTCTTTTAATTCCTGCAATCATCAGACAACTGTTGAATGTGATAAGGCAAGGATTTCAGCTCAAAATGGACGAGGGAACAGGGAGGGGAGCGGAGAGAGACAGTGGACAGATACCAGGTAGGAGGTGCAGATGTTAAAGCTTTGATGTTCTCCCTTTCAGCGGAAAGAGTGGAGCCGAGATTAGCAGCATTGTGCTCAGTAATGGCATTATCCTGCTCAAAACACCAGCAGATGCAGTTGTTCTGAATGTCACTGTGTCAGGGTACTTGATCCTCCACTCAGTTGCTCTGTTTGAAACCAGATTAACATCTGAGACCATGATTGCACCTTTTATACTTGACAGTTGGAGCTGGTTATTGTTTTGAAGCAAAGTTCCTCCTTGCTGGGGGGGCATTCCAGTACTTGTCCCAGAGCAGCAGTGTGGTGTAAGCCAGCAGCTCCCACTGAAGGGGAAGTGGGACCATTTCTCTCCTAGCTGTGCTCTGAGGGTACAGCACTGGTGCAATACTGTCAGCATGCCAGACATACCTCAGACATGACACTGGACAGCACACCTGAGCCTCCTTATTTTCATGGACACTGCAGAGCAGGAGAATGAGCAAGACTCTGATGGGACTCAGATGTGTTCTGCATATTCCAGACAAACTGTAGCAGTATATGAGCTCTTTCCAATGTAGCACGAGGTGATTCACATCTCTCCTGTTGCTCATTGCATCTCCAGGGGAAGATGTGAGTGCATGGAGTGGCTTGTTCTGGTAGCTATCTCTTAAAAAATATGTATTTAATTATCTTGTCAGAGGCAAGATTGAAAAAACAGTCTCATTGCTTTGGGAGCAGAAATTAGTGGGACCATGGATCCCAGGTCCTGGGATCCTGCTCATTTTGCATTCTGAGATCAGCTTTGCGAGGACTCTACTGTCTCCTACCCAATCAAGCTCTACCATTAGTGAGACAGCCACCTGTGCCATGCCAGGACAGAAGCTGTTGGCTCTTGCTTTCGCCCCTGGCACTGTGCTGCCTTTGCGGCTGCAGTGAAAAGTGTGTCCCTAACTTCTGTCAGCCTTTTGAGGAAGCTTTAATAGGGCAGGGGTGAGGACCAGCACAGCTGGGAGATGGTGAGGCTCAGTCTTCCTGAGGAACCTTGTCCCGCTCTCTCAGAGGTCCTTTCTGCTGCAGCTACACAGTGACCAAATCCCCCCCTGTGCCAGGTAATGTACAGTGTGTGTGTGATGTGTGGGCCTCCTGTCTGCACTGTAGGGCAGAGACTTTGGGTAGTGTCAGCTAGAGAACATGGGCCAAGACCTTGACTTGAAGATTCCCTTTCCTTGCTGGTTGTACATTTCTGAGAAAAAGTTAAGTTACAGTGTGGGGCCACCCTGCAGTCCTGCTGTTTTAGTGGCAGCTGTGGGACACCTGTGCTGGAATATGTAGTTTCACAGGGACAGGAATAGACGTTTATATCAATCCAGTTCACTGGTCTTGGGTTGAGAATATTTTAGAGCACCCCAAAAGTCATGCCTGACTGTTCTGAATTTTCAGGGACACTGAACAGTGAGTGACTGTACTGGGTTTTGGAGATCTTCATCTTCAGGTATTCTTTTTAATCTCTTTATACCTCAGTGTTTTCATCATTCAGGCGGGGAGTGAGAAGCAGCATTTACCTGCCTCCCATCACATACATAATTACTTTTGTTGAGGAGGCTTTACTGCTGCTGCTGGCAAAGTCTCAGATCAGAGCTGCACCCTCAAGTACCAGAGCTTTGGTGGCTTTTCCTTCACAAACCACATAGACCAAGTCAGCCTTGTCATAGTGAACAGGCACAGCACAACGGACACTCTAATTTCACCTGGTGAAATAAGGGGCAGCTCCTTATTAATGAATGAATTTACCATTCAGAACACGTTTCTGTGCTTCACAAGTTGTGAAGGGATGTGAGCAAACACACCATGTTGGGAACAGCGAAAAAACACTCAACATGGATCAAAAGCATCAACATGCTCATAAAAGGAAGGAGGGAGCTATCCTGATTCCTGATGAGGAAAATGTCGTGAGTGGGCCGCAGACAGTCCAGGCTCAGGGCTCCACAGGGGTTTGTGCAAGTAAACAGAGAACACAATTTACAAACAGTGGGAGAAAACTCAAAACCTGTTTCTTCAGGCAAGACCATTTCTCTGGCTCACTGGGAAGAGCTCCAGCTAAATCAGGGATAACGACACATTATTCCTAATGTTCCTGAGGAAAGAAATGAGTAGAACTGAAATGTTTACTTAAAGAAAATATATTCTGGCTCCTATGAAGAGTCAGACTTGATCAAGACTTTGCCTTTAATAGCCACCAGCACTGTATTCAATCCTCTCTAATATACTCTTAGGGTGATACAGGGCCTTGGGGAACTTTTCCTAGCCTTTTAGACAGTGATGAGTTTATTCTTTAGACAGGAAGTTGTTTAGCTTCTATTTTTTTATCCTGACACAGTTTTTTAGATGGGCGCATTATCCATGGGAGATTTTAGTGGGTTTTGGATACTTGCAGATATCCTGTGCTGCTCTGTGATCAACTGGCAGTAAAGCTGGAGGTATTTCTGCCTCTGAGCTTTGAATGGTTATGTTTCCATTTCACTTTCCAAATCTGAACGAAATTAGAATTTCCAATTTCAAAAGCTCTCCCCTTTCCTTTATCAGCAATAAAGAAGAAATGAGAACGCTTGCCTGGCCTGTTCTGCACTGTTCATTATTTTACACAAATGTATCACTAGGTTTCTCTTCTTCCTAAAGTCTCTACAGACAGGCTTTTAAACTGTGCTTCTTCTGATAGCTTTCATTATTTTCAACACCTAACATATAATACTTCTATGCCTCATTTAGTAGAAAAATGTAAAGATCAAATTTCCGTTTAAAATATGAAGCCTTGTTAACAATTTTCTTGAAACAACTGAAATAGAGAAGTCATATGAATCATTGCTTCTCTTTTATCACTTAGAAAAGAAATGAATAAATGTCTAGAAAATGTTTTCTGTAACCTTTTTGAAAGAAACATATTTTACTGACTGTAAAATATGTGCTTGTTTGCCTGCTGAGGAAAAGATTGGTTGGATGGCAACTCAGCAGCCAAAGCAATTTCAAAGAAGAGAGGTGGGTTTTGTTTTATAAACACAGAAATCCCAAGTGCTGTGTGTGGCTAGAACAACCTCACAGAGAAATTGAAGTTTTTATGAACCTAGAAGATTAAATGAGAGATTGGTGCAATAACTCTATTGGTTTAATGCATGCTTTGTTTTGGATAAAATGAGAAGAGATCTTTTGCTGCCTAAATCAAATGTAAGACTTTTGATCCCTTTTCGTGTTGATTTTGTGCTGTGAGTTCAGTAATAGCCACTTTTAAAAGCCCAAGTTTTGTTTTGTTACTCCCAACCCCTAAAACCTGTGCATATACTCAGAAATGCTGAAAATGTTAACATTTCTGAGATCCTTGATATTTGTTCTTGCAAAGAGCTCCCAAATAGACCAGAATTCATCAGAAATATAACAAATCTTTGTTGCTTTTCCACTGGTGCCATTTTAAAAATAGTAACATCTTTATTGCAACGCTTCTGAGGGAAAGGGGCTCCTTTACCCTTCACCAGTCAGGCAGATGCTCCTTCTGTGTCTCCAGTCCTTTGGCTGCTGCTCTCACACTGTGCAGTCGCTGTCAGCACAAAGTCCACGGGTGGCACGGTGACATGGGAGCTGTAGCAGATCCATGCAGAGCAAGAGGGACAGGTTCAGTGTGCTTTTACTCTCAGAGGAAAGAAAGACCCCCACAGTCACTAGTGCAGTCAAGGCAAATCTCAGGGAGGTTTAAAGCAGCTTAGAAGGACTAATGGAAACTGTCCCTGGTGACCACAGCTGACAGCAGCTCCACCTGGCTACTCCTAAATCCCCTGCCACACCTCCTTTACTACAGCAGGTCCCATGGGGGTTTGAGCTCTCCACCTCCACGGGGAACATGACCCCCCAAAGCCCTTGGCAGTGTTTTTTCCTTGCTGCCACGCTGCCTCAATCTCACATGGCTTTTGTTTCAGGGGATGGGGTCATGGAAGCCTCCTGGAAACCGGTGCTGTCCGAGGGTTGACATAGAGATGATGTCAAATCACACTGAGACGACACCTCTGCCCCACAGCAGTCACAGGACAACGTTGTGGTGATTGAATTGGAGCAGGGATGGAGCCTTGGGAGGCTTTGCAGCTGGGGCAGCTGGAGCTGGACGAACTGCTACTGGATATCTGAATAATCTGTTACAATTTCTCATCTATTTAAGCAGACTCTGAAGTCAACTCTTCAGAAGTAAAGCCTGGTACCTGCTGCAGTTCTGTGTGCCTGCCTGTCTTTTGAACTCCTTCAAAGAGGCCCTTGTACTTTGTCAGGAAAATGAAGAGGGAGATCCCTGTGCAATCTACATCAATACCTTTCGTTTCCCAAGGTAATGATGCATAAAATGTCGTGGGGAGAGAGAGCCTTTCCCCTCCTGACACAGTGGGGACTCCTTTGTAACCCTCCTCAGGCTCACAATGGACACCCCAGCACAGCATCTTCCCCTGCTCCTCAAAGTCCTGTTACAGTGTAGTTAAAATAATTTACATGCTGTTAATATAATTTTTTTTCTGAGATAAAGCCATGTAAATGTCCATGGAAGAGTCAAAATGCCCAATTTAGGAAAGAATTTGAGTTTCTAATGCCATTCACAGCATGCACATTGTCAGAACTCCTCCTTGAACAATGAAACACAACTGCTTTCCTTCAAGTGTTTTTCTCTTAATTATTATTTTCAGTTGTTCATTAGTCCTGTAAAGCCAGCCAGCCATTCTGTCCCAAATATTTGGCTAGGTAATAATTCCAAGAAAATTCTAGTGGTGATGTATTGATCTGAATAAAAGTATGGAGCTTTGGAAAAGCAGAGGGGTTGGATAGAGTGTTTAATGCAGAACAGACAGTTTGCCTCCAATTATGACAAATAAACATTAACGGAGTCCAGAAATGGCTGCAGGACTTCAGGAGAATAACCAACCATTTGCAGATTGAATACTGGCTGTCGTATTACTACCTTGTGGGTTTATTAATGACTGGCTTGGCGAGAGGAGCCCTTTTTCTGCTCCTCCACAATCAGAGGAGGAACGAGATAGATGTGGTTTACATTCATCTAAAGTTAGAAGTCATGATGTAAATGGCAGAAATAGACATGAATACAGAAAAAAGCCAAAACGTGTAATTTGAAAAACATGTTCAAGCAATAGCTGTGCAATATCCAGCTTCCCAAAAGGTTCAGAGGAAGAGAGTTGTGGGTAGAGAGAGCATAATGGGGCTTTTTGTTTCCTGGGGAGCAAAGCACCAAGTTTTAACGTTCATGAAAACTGAGAAAACAATTACTTTGGCATGTGTGGAAACTTTTAGACTTCAAAATTCAGAGAGAAATGCTGATAAAGAAATGCTGGGATCCACTTGGAGTGGCTGCAGTATCCGAGGTGATTCCCTGTTTCCCAATAGGGAGATCTCTGGTGACTCTCATGACACGGTGGTGACACCGAGCACTGAGCTTCCCTGGATTTCCAGCTGGATTTCTGCTTGTTACTCCAATGTAACCAAAACTACATATATAAGTATTACAGTGACATAACCAGCAACACGACACGAGGACATAGTCTTAAGCTGTCCCAGGGGAGGTTTAGGTGGAACAAGAAGAGGAATTTCTTCACAAACGTAGCAATTAATTCTTCTAACCCTTTCCTAGCTTCTAATTTTTAAGGATATTGTTCCCGCCTTACCAGTTAGGTTTCAACTGTATTCTTACTGATTCTGCTGCTTTTGCTTTCCCTGGAAAACGATTTTATTAATAGCTCTGAGATCTTGTACTAGCCTGTATTCATTAGTATGTGGCTTCTTTACTGGTAAGAATATTATATTCTAACTCACATTCCCCTAGTAATTCATGTTGCACAAACATTTTACTCAAAAAAGGTGATTAGACACTGGAATGGGCTGCTCAAATAGGTGGAGTCACCGTCCCTATAGGTGTTTAAGGGAAGACTGAACGTGGCATCTGTGGTCTGTTTGACACGGTGGTGTTGGGTTGTAGGCTGGACTCCAACCTAAATGACTGTAATTGCTGGGACGACATCACGGGCGCCTGGAGCAGCGCTTCGCCCCGGCGGCGCCGTGCTCCACCAGGGGAAGGGCCAGCCCTGGACCGCTGCTCCGAGGAGCGCGGCAGGGAGAAAGGCGTGAAGACGCCGGACGTACTGATGAACCCAAGAGCTCGACGACGTTCCTGCAGAACGCACTGCCACAGCCCAAGCCCTTTGCTAATTAAGCGCTAATTAAGTGTTAACTGCGCCGCGCCGTCCGCGACCCTCACGCGCCGCCCTCAGGAGAAACGGCAGGGACTGGCCACGCGCCGCGCACGCGCAGGAGGAGTGACC
>VZTJ01000996.1:4110346-4253352 GCA_013397795.1 Orthonyx spaldingii | reverse complement strand
CGCACCGCCTGCGCGCGCGCTCCCCCCTGCGCGGCCGGCCCGTGGCCCCGGCGCTGCCCCTTCCGCGCCGCCGCGCCCCGGCGGGGACGTGACCGCAGCTCGCCGCCTGCCCGCCCGCAGGGCTGCCCGGTGAGTGGGGACACCTGGGAGCGGGGTGCGAGAAGGTTCAGCAGGGCCGGAGGGAGCCGCGCGGCTCCGAACGGCCTCGGGCGGCGTGAGGCAGTCGGGGCTCGGGTAACGGCCCGAGGCTCGCCCGGATCACCGGCGGCGCGGGGTCGGGGTGCGGGCCGGGCCGGGGCTGTACCTGGCACAGGGGGCCGCTGCCTTTATTTCCCGTGCCCTCCCAGCGTCCTGGGGGCTGGAGCCCCGTCATCGTTGTCAGGCGAGGAGCCCCGGAGAGCTGCCGGTGGGTGAGAGAGTTGTGAAACTCGCTGCTCGTTCAGCCTCTGGCCTCGCTTTGTAGCGTGGCCGTGATGTGACACCTCGTAGCCCGACAGCTGCTGGCTGGGTGTGCGGCTCCTTCTGCGTCACCAAACTCACCTGAGAGTTCCCCGTGGAATTGCAGCTCTGGACATGCAGGTGCAGTGTATCTGCACTGAACTGGTGGCATTGAAGTTACAAAAATAGAAAGTTCCTTCTAAAAGTAGATAAGTAGAGAACACAGTTATCTTGTTTTTATTAGTCAAACGTAGATGCCAACAGTGCTGTCAGTTTACTAAAGTGATTAGAAATGCTATTTGTTGGGAGAAACGTTGTATAACTTGGCAAAAGCATAACACCGAATATGTGTTTTAGCCATGGAGGCTCCCTATGATGGAACTGAGGTAACTGTGGTGATGGAGGAGATTGAGAGCACTTACACTTACTCGTCACCGGTGCCATCCAAGAAGAAGAAGAAACATAAAAGTGCTGGTGATCATGGGGAAAAAGCCAAGAAGCCTCGGTAAGTTCTCTCTGCCTTCATTTAGCTCCTGTGTAGATTGTGGAAGCAGTTTTCCTTGTTGCTGACATGAGTGAACTTTGCAGTGCACTTGGAACACTTCACAGGGTAAAACATCGTATGTGAAATATCAGCTTGACACTTTGGGCCTGCTGTGGCATTCTTTACAGGTGCCACTGTTGCTCAATTTAGAGTTTGTTTACTCCAGAATAATTTGCCTTAGGCTCTTTCTCAGCGGTTTTCTTTTTTTTTCCCAGAGTCTCTCGTTAGAGAGAGAGTTTTCATTAGGTTAAAAAATGCATTTACAAATAAAATTAAATGTGACTTGCTTGTCCCATGACCTTGAGACAAACCTAAACTTTGTGGATTTATTTTTCCCCAAGGAGTTTATGTAGAATGACCTTAATATTTCAGTTTCTGAGGATCTCAAGTAAAATGAGAGAGTAAAATGGTTGTATTTCAGATCTGCATACCTTCTCTACTATTATGATATTTACTTGAAAGTACAGCAAGAACTTCCACACCTCCCTCAATCTGAAATCAACAAAAAGATCAGTGAGAGCTGGAGGTTGCTCAGTGTGGCTGAAAAGAGCTACTACCTGGAGAAAGCCAAGCTAGAGAAAGAGGGACTGGACCCGGTAAGTTCTCTTTGTGGACGTTCTTTGGCTGCTGAAGAGAGAGACATTTACCTGCTTACATAGCCCTGTGTGGGAGAGTCATTTAACTGCAGATTCCAGTTGGTATCCCTGCTCAGGGCAGCCTGTAGAGAAGCTGTGTGAGGCCACTGCCTCGTGCCTTTGCCTTCTGTTCAGTCAAGGGAGAATGTTTTGTAATCCAAGATGGAGATGTCTGGTACCCGCTCACGGCAGTTATTTTTGTGTCCTGTCATCAGAGTGAGTGATGGTAAAGTGGGTGATAAAACCAGGACTGAGAGGGATTCTGCAGGCTCTGTCATGTGGAGAAATTCCCAGCAAACTACTTCAGGAAACCGTTTGAACCTTAGGGACTGAAATAGCAGGATTGAGAACTGAATCTCTTCCTTTTTTCTCATATTGATTTATTCCATCCTCTGGTTTTGCCCACAGAACTCCAAGGCGTCCACTAGAACTGCAGTAATCCCTGACATTCCAGGCTTTCGTAAGATTCTCCCTCGCTCAGATTATATAATTATTCCCAAAACCGCTCTTCAGGAAGACAGGAGCAGGCAGTCTCTGGAGCTGTGTGTGACACAGAACCCGGCAGCACCCGAGGGTTTGGCGGCTCCCAGGAGTGTCACCGGCGTGTCCTGTGACGCTGTGCAGAATGTCCTTGCCGTGGACTCGGGCCAGGCCAGCGTCTCGGAGCAGTGCATTGCTGTCGAGGGGCTGGCAGAGGACACCGCAGCCTTTCCCCAGCCTGAGGCTGCAGAAGAAGCCGTTGCCTCGGAGGTTCTGTCTCACTATGTTGGGCCTGTGACAGAGAAAGTGGCAGGAGATATCCTCTTGGATGAGGCTTCTTTGGAGATAGAAGGACAGCCGTACCAGACAGCCCGGGTGGTCATTGAGGAGACTCTGGTCAGCAGCTCCACAGACATCTCCAACGGGAGCATCGCTGTGGCCCGGCCCCAGGTGCCCGATGGGGTGTCTGTGGTGACCGTGGTGACTGGGAGGGTGAGTTTTTCCAGTGACGCGTAGACTCCTGCCAGAGTCTCACCTGGAACATCTGAGTGCTGTTTCTTGCATTTTACTCAGTGCATGCAGGAGATCCTGTATTGCCCAATGTTCTGAGCTCAGTGCTGAGAGAAACAGAAACTTTTGTAATCAATGATATGAATGTAACTCTGACTAAGTTGTCTCTGCTTGCGGATTGACTCAGCCATGTGCTGGTGTCAATTGTGTCTTAACATGACTGAGTTTTTTTAGTTGTTTCTTATAACAATATTTGGGGTATTGCAGTACCAGTAATTGGGATCTGCAGTTGCACTGCAAGATTTTGACAAGAAAAAATGCTACTGCTGTGCACCTGATCGTTGTTTTCCTGGTTGCAGAGAGGTAGAAGGGAGGTGAGGTGTTAGGGATCAGTCATAGAAAACCTTAGTCTGTGAAGAATTGGATTCTGTTTTCAGTTTCAAGGTGTGAGGAGTTTGGTAATTTCCAGAGCACATCTGGTAAGGCCATTTGAAGTGTTTGCTGCTCTGTCCTGTATTCTGGTCTCATGAGAGGGAGGGATATGGGTCACCATGTCTGTTGTTTTCTGCATGTATTTTCCCTTTGACTTCATTTTAGGATACTGAAGAGAGTAGCTCCTCCACACCTGCAACCACACAATTTATCATGTTACCTTTGCCAGCTCATTCTGTTGTGGAGAACCCAGCCTCAATTAAATTGGTAAGAAATTCAGAGTCTTGTATGGTATGTTAAGGTTTGGATGTATTGTCATAGATTTGTCTTAAAGATGTTAGAGTGGGAGGGATTTGCTCATGGTTAAGTTCTTAAAGATAATCCAATTTGGAGTCATCATATCAGTTATGTCTTTCTTCTCCTTGCTGTTACGTCTTGCATAGGCTAAGGGGATCTCTGACTTCTTACAGTGTCTTACTGCTGCCTTCTTCCTCAGGGAATTCTTGGGAGCAGATGGAGTAGATAAAGCTATTGCAACACATCTGGCCAACAGCAGTTTCTGTGTAGCCATCTACATCCACTACTTGGATGCGTATTTGTCTTCATAAAAAGCCAGTGTCCATCCCTTTAAGGACAAGAATCTGCTCTTATGAGAGGAAAACATGAACTGCAAAGCTGTTGCTTTGGCCATGTGACCAATGGAGGGGAGCAATGACCTAAGGTTTTGAGAAGCCATATAAAAGGTTGTGTGGCCTGCTGCATGAGGAAAAGTAGTATTATTCCTCTAATCTAACCACTCCAGCCACCTGTATTTTTGTAGTCATTTTAGGACTTTATTGTACAGTCAGTGCTGCAGCTCCTTCTGTTACGTAAGCCAGCATCAAATCCTGTTTTCCAGGTTCTCTATGCCTCCAACTGGTGGAACACTGTGGATATTTATAGTGGTGCATAGCATGATGCTCTTCCAGTTGTCTTTGGGAGAATGGAAATACCTCAGGTTTTTGTTCCTGAGAAGTATCTGGCTTAATTTGGCTCGTTTCTTTGACAGCAGCACTTGCATTTCTAGAAAAAATCTGTACCTAGTTAGGGAGTTACAGTACAACAGCTCCCTCGGGAGTGTTGAGAACAGGATATTGGGAAGTGCTGTGCTGACAAAATCTCAATGTGTTGATGTGGTTGTCCTGGCAAAGATGACAGGTTCTACTTTAGTTGTTTGTATAAATAGGGCCTGGTGATGCTGCTCGTGTTTCAGCAGGTCAGAGCAAGTTACAGTGAAGGATCAGGGAATACTTGACTGTCCCATACAGCAACAAATTACTGACAAAACTGCCTCTGCATCATGAGTGCTTGTCTTCAAGGCTTGTTGTTCTGTTGTTATGAGTGTTAATCACATCTTGTCTCACTGTGGATTGTTGTTTGAATCATTTTTATGCCATCTTACTATGACTTTTTCATGTTCAGAAAGAACTGTTATATCACTGTAAATGCAAGATTAGCTTCTCCAGGAGGTCATGTGCATTGTTCATCTCCGCTCTGCAGGTTGATCTAAATTCTGGCAATACCAGAGGCTCTTGTGGAGACTGAGCATTTAGACTCAGAGTAGTTGTGGTGCTGACTCACCCTGACCCAACTGTGTGGTGGTTGTTCAGTAAAATGAATAATAGTGGAAGGCTGGTGACCTGCCAGATAACATTTGTAAAGTGCTTATGAGGAAAAAGGGAGTGATCAGCACAGCTTTGTGATTTTCAGGTCTGTAGAGAAATTCTTGACAATTCTTGTTTCAGACAACCACCTATACTCGCAGAGGACATGGAAATTGCACCAATCCTGGCTGTTCCTTCACTTATGTCACCAGGCATAAGCCACCAAAATGCCCAATGTGTGGGAACTTCCTGGGAGGAAAATGGATCCCAAAGGTAAATTTGTCTTTCCTTTCCTGACTTTTGAGACAAAAAGTGCTGGTTTTGTGCATGCCTGTGATACCTGTAGATCTAGCACAGGAGGTCAGATACACCAGAACTGATCCCTGCACTTGTGTTCCAGTGCATGTGCTGGAGCAAGTCATCATTGCAGAGGTCATGGTGAGACCTCAAATCACAACACCTTGGGTAAAGGTGCTGCTTGTATCTGTTGGAATAGATGGGGCTGCACTTGGTAACTCTCTCATTGAGAGGATGCACATTCTTCTGGCCCTCTGTGCACAGTTCCTGTGACTGGAGGGCATTGCCTGTTCTTCCTGTTACAGCCCCATGTAAGCTTGGGAAGTTGTTTTGGGGTAATTGATATCTGCATTTGAAGTTCCTCTACAAATTTAGTTTTCTGTAGTCTTTCAGCATTGTTTTTTTAACAGAAAGGAGGAACAACTCTCAACTATAGTAGCTGTATGATGCTTTAGGAGCTTGTTAATAAAGTCGATCTAGTGGAAGCTGAAGTGCTGTTGGGTGTTGTTGTTTCTGAACTCTGGATGGAAGGAAATTTCCATGTGTTGGTAGAGTTGTGAAGCTTGTCTGAAAGTCTTTCTCCACATAATACCTACTCTACTTAAGTTAATGACATCTCTGCTAGCTGTGTACAGCAAAGCCCACTTGATGCTTAAACCTTGGCGCTATCCTGGTAATTAGCCAGCTCTGAACAGATGTGCTTTTCTGTCTGAAGCAAGACTCCACAGGCACAGTTGAAAGGATGTTCTCGATGTGAAAATTGGCATTGACATTCAGCGGCTTTGTATGGATTTGTTCTGAACCTCCTTTGTTTTGTGTCTGGATCCATTAAACATTCAGGGGTGGGAACTCTTTTGGGCAGCTTACAAACTCTGTGGTGTCTGAGCTGAAGGCTGAGCTTCCTGTGTAGTAGGGTACAAATAGTGATGGTGACATCTTTGCTTTTGTTTGGTAAACTTGCTGAGATAGAGAGATGGCAGAATGCAAAAAGTATTTCTGGATTCTGCCTGAACATGGCATGTCTGCTCCTGTTCAGTCCTACACTGGTTAGAACTGAAAGGTTTTAGAGGGAGTTATCCTTTTGGTCTTTCAGACTTACTCTGATCTGCTGGGAACACATTTGCAGATACAGTTCCACTTGTTTGTATGATGTCATGCCTTGGGAAAAACATGCACCAGGAGTTTCTTTTTAACTGGCAATAATATCAGTAGACCTGAAACTGAATATATATATATATGTACCTTCCTGTTCCTTAGAAAGGTTAAAAGATATCTTTTAAAAAAAAATTAGATTATCCTTCTGAATGTGAACTCTGTAGTAAGCTTAGAATTAATGTATTTATCATGGCAGACTCTGGATTCCATTTCTGATATATTTTTGTATATTCCAATTCAGTGTTTGTTGTACCTTTGTTGACTCCATTACAATGATTTCTGTAGCCTTAGTCTTGGAAGTAACATTTTTCTTAAAGTCAGAAAAACTTCCTAAGTGATCCTGTTTTCTGGCTTGCTCACATGCTTGCTTTTCTGGAAGCATGTATCCAGAAGATGCAAATTCTCTGTCTTAACTCCCTTTGATTCCTCAATAATGTGGAAGAACAGACAGCATCAGAGAGCTGAAGCCATGGAAGAGGAGCGTAGGAGGTGGGCCCTTGGTAAAGAGGGTGGTGAGTGACTTTGTGTTGTTGATGCTAATGGTGATATTTAAGGGAGTTTAAGGAAGATTGATTCTTCAAAATAAACAGTGTCTAAAAATAATGCACAGAGGGCCAAGAGGCCAGATACAATGTTAGCAGGGCCTTTGCTGTTGTAGGAGATGCTGTCTGTCTGCTCCCGTACAATTCACTGCTTAAACACTTAGGATTTTGCTGTTTTGATCCAGCATTAAATAGGCCACGGGAAACATGGCATATGTGCAGGGAACTTGCTTATCTGTCAAAGCCAAAAGCTCTGAAATGTGACTCTCTCCTTGTTTCCAGGAAAAGCAACCAAAAACCAAATCTGAGCCAAATTCAGGCACCTCTCTTAAAACTCCAGCAGCTAAAAGAGGTCAGCAGTCAGCCCTCACAGAGCCCTTGGCCGTTAGCGAGAATTCCTCCAAGTCCGCCTTGGAGAGCTCTGAAGCTGTCAGCCAGCTGCTGAATGCTGTGCCTGTCGGAGGGCAGATGCCTGAGATGGAGTGGGAGGAAGTGATCATCTCTGAGGGCCACTTTCTTCCAAACAATGTGCTTGCTGAAGAAAGGAGGAGCGCTGTTGGAGTGGTGCTGGGCCAAGAGAGCCAGCGGCAAGCAGACGCTGCTTCGGAGCACGCAGAGAAGGGAAGCGTAGGGCTGGGGACGTCGGCGTCTTCTGAGGTGTTGAGTCCAAATGCCTCTGTGAAAAAGCCAGTGGTGGGGTGAGTCAGTTTTCCATGTGTTATGGGAGCATATGATGTCTATTGTGTGCTCATGGGACTAGTCCAAGAAGTTGAAGGCTGTTGGCAGTGCTTCCTGTAAGACTTACTGTGTTTGCTGTTTGTTTTGTGCCAGTTCAGGATTGTTCCTTTGAGTTTTTGTCCATCAGAACTAATATTTTTTTAAGTGACAAATTGTAGTCACAGGGAAAATGCAGCCTTAGCACTGTCTCTCTCTCTGTTGCAATAGCTGTGATTAGTGTGCTAACAAAGCACAGTTCAGGGAAAAGAGGAAAACTGAAGCTAAGGGGGAATCGATGGAGTATTTTTCCACTTGTAGCTCTTGTTTTTCAGAACTGATGCAACAGCTGCTACACACAAGGGACAAGAAGTAAAGAGTAAACCAAGACCCAAGCCCTCCTTGCTGGCTGCAGCCAGACCCATGCGAGCCATTCTGCCTGCTCCAGCCAGCGTGGGGAGAGAGGCCAGCACAGAGCAGCCAAGCAGCAGGCAGGCCTTTGCAAATACTGGTAAAAGCAGCATTCTCTGGTGTGCTTTGGGAGTTGTTGTCTTTCCTCACCACACTGAAGTGGTGTCTGTCAACAATAAGACAGGTTTCAAGGGAGTGGTTACCAATGCTAGAAAAAAACCACTTTGTCTCTGCCTGAGTGCAGTAAATGGGCCATGAAACACCTGCTTGGGTCATTTCAAGCTCAGAGGAAAGATCTCACATGGCTATCTATAGTGGCATTTATCAAAGACGTCAGAAAGAAACAGAGCCTGTTTTCTCACATTTAACCTGGTGCATCTCTTTCCTTCTTCTAGACAAGCATTCACCTGTGAGAACCTCAGGCTTGAAGCCCAGTACACTGAAACAGTTGGGCCATTCAGTTCTGCAGCCACCAACTACTGAGGAGCGAAAGGTTGTTCTTCAAATGCAAACTATTTTCCTGGATTTTTTGGGGGGATGGTTTTGTTTGTGGTTTTGGTTTTTTTTTTAATCTCCCAGATGAGTGATATGACCTGAGTGAGAAATAGAACAGAAAAATGTATCAGCCTTATGATGATGAGATCTGTGACTGGCAGTTTTTATGGTGTGGCTGGGTAGCAGAATGAATTCTTGGTGGCTGAGTGTGGGAACTAAGCTGAGAGATGCTGTTGGACAATCAGGATCTGCTGGTGCTTTGATAATCTGACATGCAATATTGAATACTTAGCTTTTCACCTGTAAGATCTGACTGAGTATGCCAAGACGCTGGAATGAATCTGTGTGAATTTTAATGCCTTAGCATGCAAAACAGTGTCTTATGGTATTATGGATATTAAATGAACATTCATTTCTTGGGGGAGGAATGCTCATAGATATTGATTATTGATGCATGTATGTATTTAGTAGCAGTTGTCTGATGGGTGTTGTTTTTTCTGCTTTCAATCTCTAGCTCCACAGTGCTGTGACAAGCAGGGCATCTCAGGTTAAAGTTGTGGAGGTCAAACCAGACATATTCCCTTCCTACAAGTACAGTTGCACTGTAACTTTGGTGAGAATTTTTCAAATAGTGTGACTTCTGCCATGGGGAGTGTCCTCTCTGGGATGAGAATGTTCTGGGACTTCTGTTTTACTGACTTGCACAAATGCATCTCATTTTTAACATGAAGTAATCTGTACTTTGTGTCATCTGTAGACCTAATCCAGGGTGACAGTGCTCTGTTTTGCAGTTATGTTTGGGACCTTGTTAAGAGATGGATTTTAACTCATGCCCCCATGCATAATCCCCATCCCCTCCTTGAGTTCAGCAGGGAGGATCAGGGGTTTCTGAATGAATTTAAGGTGCTTCTGGTCTCGAGAACTGGCCCCAGAATGTTTAAATGCCAGTTAAAGGATTCTGTGCATAGTGACAGGGCTTGCTACTGATGTTTAAACAAGAAGTTATAAAGTGGGGAAAAAACATACAATAATCTTTTTTAGAATCGTGTTGGCTTAGAATCATAGAGTCATTCAGGCTGGAAAAGACCTTTAAGATCATGGAGTTCAACTATTAAAAGTCAAGGTCAGCAGACATCTCTTTTGTGTCATTCAGGATTTGGGATTAGCAACATCACGTGGCAGAGGGAAATGCAAGAACCCCTCCTGCAGTTATGTGTATACAAACAGGCACAAGCCACGGATCTGTCCAAGCTGTGGATACAACCTTGCCAAAGACAGGACTGAGAAAACAGCAAAACCCCTGGTAAGGTTCAGGCTGACTTGTTTTATCCCATGTCTGTTGTGAGCTGGGCAGAGAAGTACCTTAGTTTGCAAGTGCCTGTGGGAACATGGGCTTGTTTGTTTGTTTGTTTGTTTCATTATCGTAAACTTTTCTAGCAGAATGGTTCCTATTTAAAATATCTGTGATGTTTGTACTTTCCAACTCCTGTAGCAGTGGTGCTTCAGGCTGAGAGTGAGTCAGCACACCCAGTGCTACCACTGGGTGTCTCCTTAACTTAAAAATGCTTCTGTTGTGTCAGTACATGCTGGGAAAATCAACCGTGAAGTCACAGTACTGCTGTGTCAGCTTTGCTGAACTTGAGACTTCTTTAAGAAACTCCCAACTATGCTCTGCTTTGTGAGCAGTTTGGGGCTAGTGTCAGTCAAGTTAGTACATCTTGTATTAGAGCTTCCTGTTTTTAAGGGTTTGTAGAGCAACTTTACTTCCAACCTGAATTTATTTCTGAATGTAGGGGTTTTTTTCTGATGTATAAGTATGTTTTCAGTTGTCTGCTGGTCTATGTGGATGTAATTAATTCTGGTGGTTTTATTTTTGTTTTTTTGCCTTTGCAGCCTCAAAGGTTAGCTTTTCTCATACTGAATTGTCATGTTTTTAAAACAATAAATGAAAAAAGGAGCTTTCCTGCTCTTAGCTGAAATGCCTACTCAGCATATAGGCAGAATTTTAGTCTGTGTAGTAATGACTCATCAACTTGCCTTTTTTTATTTTGAAGAACATTTTGTTTAGTATTTTTTTCTTTAAAAACACAAACAAAATGGGATGGCCTGTGTGAAACACACACAAACAGCTGTGTAAGGAACAGCAGTGTGCTTAGCTCAGCTTGCATTCTGAGAGACATGTGGCTTGTCTCTTCCTCATTTATTTTTTTTTTCTTTTTTTTCTGGTTCTAGATGTGTTTAACATTCCTGTCACACAGTTCATTGTTGTCTCAGCTTTTGACTGATCATTCATCTCATTGCTAGACTAGTCAGAAAACCAGGCTGAAATGTTGACAGAAGAATTTCAGGGATTAAACAGATCAGCCTGTTTATGTTCTCTTTCTTTTCCTGGGACAAGCTGGAGTTTGGTTCTCCTGTGCTGGTGCATTTTGTTGTGATACCACGTGTGAGTTGGAGAAGGGTAGACTGTAGCTGATCAATGCTTATTGATTAGTGTGTTCTGTATATCACAGCCCCCAGTTCTCATTTAGTACTTGGCTCCCCCAGCTTCTGGAGAGCTGTGCAGACTGCCCTGAGCCTGTGCCTGATAACCTGTGGAGAAAGAGAGTGATGACTGGGGGCTCAAGTGATGAGGGTTATTGAAGTGTTTATATACCTGTTGGTGGTTATCCTCACCTTCTGGATCCCCAGTCCCTGCACTTAACAGTTTAATGGCAAATCTGTGATGGTCTGGCAGTGCAGGAGTTCCTGAAGGGCTGGGCTGTAATAAACTATTTTTGTTGAAGTAATTTGGGCTTGAAGCTCCTGTGTGGAGTCAATGATTCAGCAGTAGAGTAGAAGTCCAGTTTACTGAGTGCAAAGGTTATTGTGTTTCTGCTGCCCTTTTATGACTTCTTTGGGCTTCTTAGTATTTCATCCCCATGCTTGCCTAGTTGGATATGTTGCTTTCTAGGAGGTCAGCCCGGGTCAGTCGGACGTGCTGAACACCAGCGAGCCCCTGACACCGTCCCAGAGGGAGATCCAGCGTCAGTCCACACTGCAGCTGCTGCGCAAGGTGATGCAGATCCCCGAGAACGAGTCGGAGCTGGCGGAGATCTTCACCCTCATCCACGAGCTCAACAGCTCCCGCCTCATCCTGTCCAACGTGAGTGAGGAGACAGTGACCATCGAGCAGACTTCCTGGTCCAACTACTACGAGTCTCCGTGCATGCAGTGCCTCCTCTGCAACAGCCCCTTGTTCAAAGGGGGACAGAAGTAAGATTCTGCTTTGGCTTGGTCTCTTTCAAACTCACGGTGATTTCCTTTGTTTCCAGTGTGCCTGAAATAATATTTGCTTTAGCCCCTGATAGTGAAGCTGGTGAAAGTGACACTGAATAACCTAAATGTGTGTGGAAAGGGTTTAGCAGGATCAAAGAGTGACTGCTAAGTCTAAATGTAACTTTTCTCTTATTGAAACAGAGTATGTTCATTAGTCATCCCCTCTTTGTTTTCCATTCTAATGCTTTGAGGCTGAGAGAGGAAAACTTGTGGGTTTACAGATGGGCATTATGTAATTTCCCTTTTCTCTCTCTCCCTGGTCTGAATATTTCCTGTGTGGATCTCTTAAAGATGTTTTCATTCCTTTAATTTCTTAGTGTGTACTTGAGTGAATCCTTTTTTGGAACAAATACCCAAGTTGAAACCTGAAGAACTTTCAGAAACTGCCAGTGCATAGGCTAGATTACCTTAACTGGATTTGTATGAAAGCCTGCAGGATATCTCCTCACTGAGTCTGCCAGACATCCTCCTGTTTTTGAAAGCATGACCTAAAATATTTCCCAAAGCAAAATACTGGGGAGTTTAACGTTGTGTTTCTTCCACACAAAAATTCTTGATACAAACGGTGGTTGTTTGCTTTGGTCAGGCTAGAAATAATTGAGATCTTTCCAGAAGAGATACTTTTTATGCTCGGTAGTATTTTCAGAACAGAGCAATCTCACACCCTGTCCCTCACCTTGGGACCTACCAACCTCTGCATTGTAAATCCTTGTCTGTGCCTGGCTGCTTTGCAGTGCTCTGCATGTGGGACTCTCCCATGTGCCTGCACAGGCTCTGATTGAAGCCCTGCCAGTGGGAAGGAGGTGACTTTGGCTTTGATTCCTGTTTTCTTAGGTGGACAGCAGTATTTTAGCCACTGGCTCTCTCCTGCCTGAACTTCCCCCCTGGCAGTTGCAAGGTGAAGGAGCAGACCTTTCTGAATCTCTGTGTGCAGGGACAGGCTGTTGGGTGGAATGTGTTACTGATCGCCACAGCAATGGGACAGACACTGCTCCCAGGGCAGCTGGGGCCATAGGTTTTCTCCACCTCTCCAATAGTATGTGCCCAGTGTATGGAGCTGGAGGGATGCTCTGGTACTGTTACAAGAATGTGAGCAGTGACCTGATTCTGCCAGGGAAATCTGTTTTAAAGTGTAACTTTTCATGATGTGAAATGTGGTGAACTGGCTTAGATTTACATACTAATGAACTCATGTCAACTGGAATGCCTAAAGTTCCTGCAGGGCTGGACTGGAAATCCCATTGTCTTCACTGAGAGTGGTTTTTTTGTTGTGTGTTGCAGTTCTGTTGCTGGCCCTCAGGAGTGCTGGCTGCTGACAGCCAATCGGTTACAGGTGGTTACAGCTCAGGTCAAAGTGTGCTTGAACCTGCAGTGTCTGGCCCTCCATAGCTTCACTGACATTTACACAGGTAGGAAACGTGAGCATACCAACCTACAGCATGACTACAGTCTGAATCCTTTGGAAGCCTTGGGATTGTATCAGGGCATTGTTCAGGCACAGAAAAGCTTGTTCCCTTCCCCAGTGTACTAAATTTGAATTATTTTTGAATTGCTTCTGCTTATTCTGCATGTAAATCTATATTTGTGAGTGAAAACACATGAATGTTCTGGTGAGGAAGACCTTGCCTTGATTCCCTGGTGTAGGTCTCCTCTGTGTGAATGTTGAGTTCTGCAAGGCAACCCCTGAGATCATAGTCAGAGACATCTCTGGAGAGCACTGTTTCTCAGTGTTGGCTGGTGAGGAGATGGATTGGCTGCTGTTCCTTGTAGCTTTTTAAATTCAACGACAAGTCTGTGAAAGGAGCTCATCTTTCAGCAGGGAGCTCTGCACTGCAGTGGTGCAGAAGCACTGTTTGTGTTTCCATTATCCTCTAAACTGTACTCGTGTGAGTGTGTTGTGTATCAGGAAGGGATATATTTCTTTGTGAGAAAGATCTGAAGCCCTACAGACAATAACTGTCTTGTTTTAACTGCAGGCCTTTTCAATGTGGGTAACAAATTGTTAGTGAGCTTGGATCTTCTGTTTGCAATCCGAAACCGCATTAAACTTGGAGAGGATCCCAGAGTGGCTGTTGGCAATATCCTTGACTCTGTTCAGGAGCAAACTGGTGGGTTTTCTTGCTTGCTTTTTTCCATAACACGCCAAACTGTGACCTGATGATGATTGTTAGGTTATAAAAAGGCAAACCTCACCTATTTTAGTGTGGTATGTTTCTATTAAATCACTTCCTAAACCAAACAGTACCTCTGTGACCAGTTCTTTGTAACAATTCTCTGGAGGGCAAGTTTGGTTTTATCCTGCATAGGAGAGCCCCAAAACCTCTCCACTGGCTTTAGGAAGTAAAAACTGTAACAGTGGCATGTTCTCTTTTCAGACAAAAGCCTGAGTCCTGAAGAGCAGGGGCAGCTTCAGGAACTGCTGTGCAATGGCTACTGGGCCTTTGAATGCCTGACAGTCCGAGATTACAATGATATGATCTGTGGAATCTGTGGCATAACCCCCAAGGTGGAAATAGCCCAGAGGAATACTGAAAATGTCCTAGCACTGAAAAATATAGAGGTAGGTTTTTCCCACAGTTCACATCCTGTTCGTGTTCAAAGCAGATCATAATGATTTTTTGCTGACTCTGGTCTTCATGATGCACAATAAATACATGAGACCTTCGTGAGTGGTTTTCTACTGATGCCTGACAAGAGGATGTGGCTGGAGCAGCAATGCCTGTGCTTCCTCTTAGAGGTGTTGATGTGTAGTTCAGGGAAAACAAGATCCTCTGTCCCTGTATCACAGCTTTTCTCCAGCAGCCTCGGGCAGTAGGAACCTTGGATGGAAGTTGTTGAATTTGGTCTTCTTCCTTTGACATGAACACATTCTTTTTTTCCTCAAGTTTCCCTGAGGTGCTGTCTTCTCCAATGGGGAAAAAAGCCCTAGCAGGAGAATGTAACATGTCTGGCTTTTATGTCAAATATGTGATATTTTGAGTCTTACCCAATGCAATTAGATTGTAGGAAGCTTTAGGAGACTGAAATCACCTTGTATTTAGGCTGAGCACTCTCCTGGATAGTCCTCATGCCCTGAGTGAGACTGACACAAAACTGTCAAATGAACTGTGGTTATTTGTATTTGACCACTGTGTTCCTTTCTCTCTGTAGTTTACTTGGCCAGAATACTTGCCATCAAGTGAAGTGAATGTAGAAGACTTTTGGTCCACGATGGAAACAGAGGTGATTGAGCAGGTGGCTTTTCCTTCCAGCATCCCCATCACAAAGTTTGATGCCTCTATTGTTGCTCCTTTCTTCCCTCCACTGATGAGAGGAGCAGTGGTGATCAATACGGAGAAGGAGAAGAACCTGCACGCACAGCCAGTGCCAGGTAATAGCTCAGGTTGTGCTTTTTAAGGGAGTGTTTGATGTGTTGGTGACTTCACTCTTGGTGATGTTTAGCGTTAAGAATTGCTGATCGCATGACACTTTAAAAGTTATGTGTGCTGAGAAAAGACAGGAACACTGGAGTGAGTTCAGCTGTTCTCAGTCTGCTTTGCTGCTTGAGACTTGGCTTTTGCTGTGATGTTTGGGTGCACTGGTGGGCTCTGATGTGTTTGAGACATGAGAGTTTTGCACCCCAGGTGAGATAGGGTCTGATTGCAGAGGGATGCCTGCACATCTTGAATGCCAGTCAGTGTTTGTTTCATGTTAGACTGATACTTGGACTGTGGAAGTTACAGGTAGTGCTTGGTATCTCAGTGTTACAATCTCAATAAAGGGTGAATAAGTTTCTACACAACTTGAGAAAAGTTTATGAGAGTGGTGTGCTAGTCCTAGTTGTCAACGTTCGGGATATCCACTGTGTATTGACTGCATGGAACAAGGAAAAGTGCGAGGAATAAGCTGAGATGTATGAGAGCTAAGATCAGTTAGCATCCCTTAAGAATGTAGGTATTTGGTATAAGAGAGAAAACTGGCTTTGTGAGCTTAACAAGTGTGTGAGTTGGCTTTGCAGGCAGGGCTGCAGCTGCTTCAGAGTTGGGCTGCAGAAGAGCTACGTGGGCTTTTGTGGAAGTGGAGCTCCAGAGAAAGAACCAGGGAGATGTGAAGGCTGAGCCTGGAGCTGCTCAGTCCGAAGGCTGCCATCACATTTATCTCTGCTCTTCTTCACTTGGTTATCCTCACATCAGTCATTTAAAGGTTACAAATGACAGGATAGATAAGTGTTTATGGAGTCTGCAGCTCTGCTGGGCTCAGTCTGGTGACCTCAGCAGTGAAGGGCTCGAGACAAGCGTGGGCCGTGACGCGCTTTGCAAGTAGGACTGTTCACAGCTTTCTCCTGCTGGCTGTGGGTTGTGCAATCTCTTCTTCTGTAGTCTTTGTAAGAAATTATTTTGGTAACTTCCCTTCCTGAGAATGAGTGCTGAGACCTGTTTCCTGCCTTTCCAGGTAATGGGAGTGCCTTGGTGAGGCTCCTTCAGGAAGAAGTATTCAGGCCTGAGCTGATAAACTCTTACAGTGAGATAGAGCTGCAGAGCTTTCTGACACAGTGTGGCATCCCCTGGGAGGCATCACATACAAAGGTAATGGCTTGTTTGCCCACATACAAGCCTGCAGGAGTGGAGCTGTTCTTCCCTGTCTTTCCCTCATCCACTCTTGCCATCCTAGACAATTAATTTCTCATCTGGCTGCACTAAGGGCAGGGATGGGTGCCAGCAGGTTATAGGATAATTTACACATGGTGAAATAAATTGAACCTTTGTGGGCTAGAAGAAAGGAAGCCTGTAATTACCTTGTCACTGGCTCAGCGTTGTGTAATTGCCTGTCATCCTCATGGTACTGAGTGTGGGATTAGGAGTTATTGGATGAAGTACAAATTTGGATTTGGGAGACCTTGCATGCAGCCTTTTCCCTCTCTGCAGGAGTCTGTTAATTTTAGCCACTTTCTCTGGGGCCTATCTTTTCTAGGATGAGCTCTGCTACTCCCTCCTGGCTCTCTATGAGTTTGTACAGAATGGGACAAGCATCACACCACCTTCTGCTCATCACACAGGAGGGAAAATCTACAAAGTCTGTCCACATCAGGTAAGGAAGGCTGGAGCCACAATGGTTTTTTTCTTCCCTGGCTATTCAGTATTTGACTTACCAGCAGGGAACTTCCTTATTGAATAGAAGTAATGGAATGGGCTTCTCTGAGCCTTGGGAATGAAATATGTTCCTCGGGGCTTGGAAAATGAGCAGTCCTGCAGGAGATCTCAGGATCTGAAGCCTGGTTTTTTAATGTTGCTACTGAGGTACAGTTTAAAACTATCTCTTCCTGAACAAGACTAAGTGAATATGTATGAGGAGGAAACAGAGTATCTTTAGACAAAGTAGCTGTCTGGTCACTGTATAGTCTGGAATACTTGAAAGGAAGCTGAATTTTTTTAAGGCCCAATTTTTTTTCTGTAAGTTTTGTTTTATTGTGCTGCTGATGTTAATCCTTTTTTTTTTTTTTTTTTTCCAGGTTGTGTGTGGCTCAAAGTACATAGTAAGAGGAGAAAATGCCCGAGATCATGTGGACTTGTTGGTATCCTCACGTCACTGGCCTCCAGTGTATGTTGTTGATACAGCCTCTTCAGTGGCACTATGTGCAGACCTCTGCTGGCCTGACCTGACTTCCCAGATGTGGGGGAAGAATCAGGGCTGCTTCTCTGACCCCATGGAACCTCCAACGGTTAGTTCTGTTTTTACTCTCTGCTGTGCCAGTCCAGTATGGAAAAGTTTCCAGGGAGATTTAAAATTCCCACCCCCCACCACCACCCCCATATGTAACCTGCATTGTGCCTCAAGATAATTTCATAGAATCACAGAATGGTTTGAGTTGGAAGGGCCCTTAAAGCTCATCCAGTTCACCCCCCTGCCATGGGCAGGGTCACCTTCCACTAGACTAGGTTACTCAGAGCCCCATCCAACCTGGCCTTGAACAGTACTGGGGGCAAATTTGACCTGGTAAGTGTCTCCTGATTTCAGCTTTGCCAGTGCATTACTTCTAAGCATAGCAGAATGTATTATGTGTTGTATGGGACATTGTGCTTGATTAATTGTCCTTAATAGGAAGAGCTGTGCTGGGAGTGCATTGTAACGGTTCAGATCATGAACTTCAGAGCATGTCACTTTATTCTGACACAGCAACTCACTTCTTTCAAACTGTTGCTATTCCTTGAGAAGTGGGAGAGGAAGATGGCCTTGGAATTATTTGAGGTGTGAGGAGGGAGTGTACAGACCACCTTTGTGGCATTTAGGGGAAGCCTGGATGATTTAGCCCTCCCTCTGTCCTGGGTCGTGGTGCTGGCTGGAGTTTGGCCAGGCAGTAATTTTGCCTTCTCAGCTGTGGGGAAGTTCCTTGTTGTTCTACGTGGTGTGCGTGTGTCTCTCCCCCAGTACGTGTCCTGCCCTGAGCTGCTGGACCAGCACTACAGCGTGGACGTGACAGTGGCTGAGCACTCCCTCCAGCACCCAATCACCAAGTCCTCAGCGCGCCGAGTCGTCCACACGGGCTCGGAGCAGAGCAGCCCCTGGGACCCCACGGCTCGGCACCGCTGCCTCTCGCTGTGCCGCGAGCTGGAGCCCTACGGCGCCATCATCGCCGCCATCAACGACAGCAAGACCAGCAACGTGCGCCAGAGACCCATCACCTTCGAGAACCCCACACACTATTACCTCTACAACCGCCTCATGGACTTCCTCACCAGCAGGGAAATCGTCAACAAGCAGATCCAGGAGATCGTGCAGAGCTGCCAGCCGGGGGAGGTGGTGATCCGCGATGCGCTCTACCGGCTCGGCGTGGCCCAGATCAAAACAGAAACAGAGGAGGAGGAAGAGGGGAAGCAGGAGGAGGATAGAGGTTGCTGAGTAACAAAACAGCTTGTTGGTTTCTCTCTCTGGTCGTGTGGATGGGTGGGCTGAGCCGGCTTTTGCAGCTGTCTGGCTTGAGACTTTATTTTTACAGGTTGGAGATGTGATGCTGGTGGCTTTTACTGCTGTTACTGACCAAAGAGCTCTGTGCTTCCATAGCATCGTGATAGCTGCTGTGAGCATGGGTCTGTCACCCCCTTGCAGCAGGCTCCAGCTGCCTGCAAGGCATGTGATGGACCTGCTGTTCAGGGCTGTGGGATGTTACCCTCCCTGCAGCTGGAGAGGGGAGAGGAATTGCTGGTAGCAGGGAGTGTGCATGGTCAAGCACACACAGGTTTTTTAATTCTGAATCTTGCTTGCTGACTTCTTTGTGCTTATTGGTGGCAGGGCTGGGAGTGTGGGACCAGGCATGAAAGGTAGATGACTACAACGATTTCCCCCAAAACATTCTGAATAGGTGAGTTTAGGATACTGACTCCTGCTCAGTAATCTTGCAGAGCTCTCATAGGCATTGGGTGCAAGGAGTCTTGAGGAGGAGCAGCTGTGCTGCTTTAACATGGTGTATCTGGGGAGGCTGCACTCCTGGGCCCAGGACTATGGGTGCTTTGGCTGCAGGAAGTTTCTAGAGTTGTTTGTCCCTTCACATGAGCACTAATGATTTAGAAGCCAAAAGGTACAGTGAGTGGAGTGTGTTCTGTATGGTAAGGTAAGAACGGAGCCCCAGGGCAGCCAAGGGGTTGGAGGATGGTTTGAGTGCTGTGCTAGGGGTGGCTGGGGAGAGGGGAAGGACACTCAAACACTGTGTCTGGGATCAAGGAGGAACAATGGATGCAGCATCACCAGAGCAAGCAGGGTTGTGTGTATTCCACCCTGGTGGATGTGCTGGGAGAGCTGCACCCACCTGTGCAAGCTCATCCCTTTGTCAGGTGTCACACCTTGCCCTGCCCATGTTCTCACAGCGCTCTGAGGGTTGGAAGAATCTTCTGCTGCCCAGGTTGCTTTGCCAGCCTCTTGAGAGGAGTCAGGATGAGACCTCTGCCTCTGCAGCACACCTGAAGAACACCTGGGGCTGCAGGTTCCAAGCTGTGCTGTCATTGCTGCAGCTCCCTATGGCCATGGCTGGTGGTGAAGGTGGGTGGGTGTTTGCTGTGACCCACAGAGGAGATAAGCAGGATGCAAGACTGCTAAGTTGCTATCTTGGGAGTTTATTTTGTCTGAGTGAGCAGGGGGGAAGATTCTGAGGCTTGCGGTGTGGTTGAAAACTCCCTTCTGTGAAGGGGAACCTATTGAGTACCGTACTGTTAAAGTAAATGTATTAAGTCTGAGCAAATGCAGTAATCATGGCTTGGGGTTTTTCTGTTAAGAACATTAACTTATTATAAGAGACATTAGTGACTTTTTTCAGTCAGTGAAAAAGTTTAATAAATTATCTCCAATTTTTGGGGTGAGACTGTGGTCAAGTGCCTTTTTTTGTGTACAAGACCTTGGTGGCTTCAGGGGAAAAGGCACAAACACTGCTGAATCTTTCTGCATTTACCCTGCCTTTGGCATTGCACTTTTCCCAGAGACTGCTGCCACGTGCCACATGGTGACTTGTCAGATGTGCCATCATCACAACTGAAATCACACTCCATTATATCCATGCAGAGGAACTACTGCAGAGCTTTAAAACCTTGCTTTTAATAAGTTTTTGCATTACACAAGAATGAGTGATTGTGAGAACTGGTACTGAGGAACAGGGTTGCAGGGTGAGGGGGTAGGCCAGTGCATCACCCCTGCTTTGAGCTGTTCCCCTCTGACAATAGTCCTTAGAGCCCTGGAAGAGACTCATTTTGTTAAACATCTTATTTTATTTCTTATAATGCTGACAGATAGCGTTACATGAGCTTTTCATTTAGTAAGGAGGAATGAATCACTTGGTGTTAGCATAAAACCAGGTTTAATAGAATCAGAAATGGCCCACAATGTAATTGCTCAGAGTGTGACAAAGGCCACCTGCAGTGCAGTTGTAGTTTGCCTGTACCTGGAATAGGGATCCTTTACCCACCAAGTCAGGTGAAGCTAAGTTCTTTAGCTGCTTCTGTTAGGTACACAGGACTGGGTGGCTGGGGCAGTAGGAATCCTGAGCAAGAGCTAGCTGAGAAATAAGTTGAAGGGCATTAGGCCCTAGCTTATGAAAAAAAATCACCTCAGTTGTACTATTAAAAGTACATTTAGGAAATTTAGTACAAGTCTGTAATAGTGACAAAGGCAGTGATTGCTACATGTTCAGTAACTCAGAAGTTCTGTAAGATATGTGTAATGTTGATCATTTCCAGACCTCTTTAAGCTGCCATTCTTTCCTGGATTGGGGTTGTGTTCAGTGCTCTCATGGAAGAGCATTGGTTTCTGCTGTATTTTACCTGAGAAAGAACTGTCCCTCTGTCCCATTATTGGGACACAAGTTCACAGAACCCTGGGGTTGGCTCTGTGGCTCACTTCACCCAAGCACTCCTTGCAGAAGCAGCAGCTGCAGAGAGGTAGACTGCACGAGGAAGTGTAGGGGTTAATGCGTACTTAATGCTATGTAGAAGCTTTATCTATATCTAAACACACTGCAGTGTCCAGGGTCAGACTGACACAGGGAAGAGAGCAGGACCATCAAGAAAGAGTGTGTGAGTAGTTCCAGTGCCAAGACTTATTTCGAGGTGTGCTTATAAAACACAAGGGTTCAGTAATGTGAGTGACACTTGGAAATGTCTTACTTGGCTGTGACCAGTATTTTTTTAAAAACTACAAAACCCAAACTCCCACAGCCTTCTCTGGGTACTGGGGAGGCAGGTGATGGGGACCTCTGTACCTTGTAGAGATGGAGCCTGTTGCCATCCTAACAGCTCTGCACTATGTGTGAGATAAGACTTCAGGTACTCCACGGTGATTCCTTCGCTCTCCTTTTGGTGAGAGAGTCGGTAACACACTTCAGAAAGCACAGAGAAGGCCAAAGCAGAAGGTGTCTGTGTCCTAGGGTGAGCTCTGTGGAGCCAGGACAAGGATCAACCCCAGGGTCAAGGTCCCATCTAGCAGAACTGGTAGTTGTTGCCCTTGAGGAGGGGCTGCCCGCTCTCCTCTTGCTCGCAGGACTCCTCACAGCAGCCGGTGTCGCAGCCGCTGTCTTCCTCAGCACTGGAGGGGAGGTTGGTGTAGTCCTTGAAAGAAAAAGAAGGAACACAACACCCCGAATGTGTTTGGTCCCTTTGATGGTGTGTGACGCCTGTTCCTGTGGTCGTGACCAGCTGGGGATGTGCTCACTCCACAGTTACCCCGCTTTGCTGTGCCCACAGGGCATGACTTAGAGGCAGGGCAGGCCTGTGCTTTTGTGGACAGCTAGGCCTGAGGGACTGCACAGCAAGTCCAGGGGAATGGGGCAGGGTGCTGTGCAGGTATCACTGCCAGTCACAGAGAGGTTTCTCTCAAGAAGCTGTGCTTCCTTGTCCAGCCCTCTTTGGCCAGGGTGGGGAGTGACTTAACCCTTCAGCTGGATGCCTCTCTGCACTTCCCACCAACATTACACTGCTCCCATCTAATGGTAAGGGATATCACAGGAAACTTGTCCAGGAGCTGTGTTCATGGAGGGGAAAGCACATCCTCTCCCTTCTCCTCTCCAGAGGACCTCACCTGCTCCTTGTGCACCTCCAGCTCTTTCTGGATGAAGCAGCCGATCTGGTCAAAGGTGGGTCTCTGTGTGGGCTCCAGGCTCCAGCACGCCTGCATGATGCTGTACCTGCAGGGCCAGGCAGGGCCAGGGGGGTTACACGGTGCTGCTGGAGGGTCTGCAGCCCCAGGCTCTTCCCTGCAGCGCTCTGTGTGTCAGGGACACCGTACTGAGCAGTTCCTTGTCTTTCTCTATAAAACCTATGGTTGGTGCATGTGCAGTGCTGCAGGGAATGGTTAGCACTGGAGTGGATGGAGCAAACTAATCAACAAGAAGCTTTATGCCACCAAGACTTCAGGCTTATACTCATTACCCTCCTGTAGCCTACTCAGGCTTGTCTTCTCATAATCATAGAGTCAGAAGTAGCTAACTAAAAAAAGAAGAAACCCCATCACCACTCCATTACGGACTCAGAGCCCCAAATGTGAGTGCTCTCATCCTTCTGTCCATAAACAGGAGCTAGTGGATAGACTGCCCCAGGCCTTGTTTTCCTACAGGAGCAAGGAACATCCTGGTCAGATCCAGCCTTAACCTCAAGGCAGACACTTGGGAGCAGGAGGCAGACCTGTGGACAATGTCCCTGTGCCATGTCCCTGCCTGTTGCCATGAGGCAGCTCCAGCCACCCTGTCACTGCTGTGTGAATCTCAGTGCATCCACTCACATTTCCAAGGGAGCGAAGTCAGGCCTGGCCATCTGGTATCCCTGCTTCACCATGCTGTAGAACTTGCTGTTCACCACCATGCCGGGATATGGGCTCTTCCCTGTGACAGTAACAGGAGCAGAGGGGGCTCTCAGACCAGAGTGTTCAACACTCCAGCCTTAAGGGGAGGGAAGAAGTAACCTGGAGCATCACCCGAGCCGGTGCTGCCCGGGAGTCCTGAGTTAGAGAAAATGATGTGGGATTTTTTATTTTGAGTGGTTCCTCTGGCAACATAACACAGTGTTTTATAGCCCTGACAAGCCTAGATTTTTGTCAATCTTCCTCCTTTCTTGGAAATTTTTCTGCAGATACAGTAGGGCAGTAGTGAGCCATGGAAAACAAAAGAGGTTTGCAAGCTCGCTTCTTTCTTACCAAGGGAGAAGATCTCCCAGAGCAGGATGCCGTAAGACCACACATCACTCTGCACTGTGTAAATGCAGTCAAAGATGCTCTCTGGAGCCATCCATTTCACGGGCAGGCGGGCCTGGAAGAGCAGAGAGTCATGCAGACTGGGACAAGCTGGCAGCTTATGCTACACCGTCTGTCCTTCATGCTCCAGCCCCCCCTACCCTTGTACCTTCTCTTGTGGCCATTTTAATTACTTACATTGCCTTTCACAACATAATTGGAGTCATTCATGATGTCCCGGGCCAGGCCAAAGTCACAGATCTTGGCTACCCGTCCATCTGATATGAGCACGTTCCTGGCTGCTAAGTCACGGTGGATGCACTAGGGAGAAGAGAGCACAACTGAGACCCAGCCACTGATCCCCAGCAGTTCCAAAAAATTCCCTACAGCCCAGGGCTGCCACTAAAACAACACTTGTAGGGGAAAGGGAAACACGTACTGCTTGAAGAGCCCCTGTCTGAGGCACCATGTTGTGTACAATCTGTGGGATCTCTTTCAAGCACTTCATTTGTGATCTTAAGACACTGTGACATTTCATGCCCTGTCCTTTAATCACTCACAGGGCTGTCATCTTCCTCACAGGAGGAGGCTCAGAACCAGGGTCTGTTGACACCGTGTCCTCAACTCTGAAAGAGTCACAGGGTGACTCTGACACTCTGAGCCAGCTCTGGCTGACAGCTCAACAGCCACTTTCAGTTCCTTGTCCCTGGGGTAGCAGGGATGCTGCTAAAGCGAGAAAGCTTCAAACAAAGTTCCTGACCTCGTGTAAAAGCAGGGGAGAAAATGTTGAGACCAGCATGATGCACAGCCCTGATGTTCCCCCTGTAACACTGCCCTGCCATGATGGCCATGGGAGACAAAGGCTCTGGAGGGAAGCACCAGACACCAGGGCCCAGCCTGTCTGAACCCAACACACAGAACACAGTGGCCCATTTCCAGCTGCAGCTTGCTTGAGCTTGGCCACCCCATCCAAAGACATCCCAAGCCTTCTGCAGCCAGGATGGGTGGCTCCTGCTGGGCTGGACTGGTGTTTCCCAGTGGGTGTGCTGGGAGCAGTGGTCCTCTTGGCACTCACGTTCTTTGATGCGAGGAATGCCATGCCCTGGGCCACCTGGCTGGAGAACTGTAGCAGGTCAGAGAGATTGAGGGGACGGAGATCCTCCCTGGCTTCATCTTCTTCCTCCGAGCTTCTCCCTGAAATTCAAAGCAGAGATTTAGACTTGCTGCAAAGCTGGTGAGTAACACAAGCTGTGGTGTGTTGTGGTTCCCAGGGCTAAACCAGACAGGATGGCCAAAAGAAAGAAATCACGAAATCACAGAAATGAGCCTTTGACTCACCCCTGACTTGCGCAGAATCTGATGCTGCTGAGGATGATGATGACGACACAGGCCTCATTTCAACATACGTTTCCAAACCCTGGCTTGAAAAGCCACTGTCACTGAGTAAGAAACAAACAGAGAGGGCTGTTAGAACCCTCCAGCAGTACCTTCTGACCTGCTCCATGTCCACCAAGAGGAGAAACCACATCCCTGCCTGCAGAAGGTGACAAGGGCTTAGGGGCAAAGGCAAAGGTAACGTTGAAGCTGATTCAGAAGGGGGACCTGGGCCCCCTGTGTTATGGGGCTCCAAGTACTGCTCCCCTTTTTTTAAGTTCTTGGCTGATGGGGAGCCATCAGCTTCATCCTACAAAACCCATGTGCCCAATAGTGCAGAAAGCCAAAAGGTTTTGGTTCTGAATTGTGGAAGGACAGACTGGGCTGAAACGTGGATTATACTGTGGGATATTCAATGACTGCTGTCAAAGTCTTTGAAAAACTCAGAACTATAACCAGGTCTAAACCCATGCAACCCCAATGGATTTTACATCCTGGTATCTTGCCAGGCCCCAGACCTTTGACCCTGATCTCTCCTCAGCACAGCGCTCTGCACACTACCCAGTGAGTACCCAGGTCCTGCACTGCTCAGCCCTGCAGCCACCCGAGATCTGCTCCTACCTGCGGATGTACTTTTTCTCTAAATCAATGTTTTTGTAATCAGCAGCACTGTCTAAAGAGGTGTCCAGGGCAGAATCCTGGATAATCATGGATTCAGCCTTCTTCCGCAGGAAATTCAGCAGATCTCCATAGCGACAGTACTCGGTGATGACAAGGATGGGGCCTGGGAGAGCAGCAGAAAGGGTTCATTAAGGAATGATGTTACTGTGGCCTGTCCTGAGGATTGCTTTCCCTCAGAGGGCAGCAGAACCCACAGAGCTCATCAGCTCTCGCTGCGCCGCAGAGGAGGGGCCGTGGCAGGGTCTGTGGGGCAGCAGGGCTGGGGGGTCCTACCTCCACAGGTACAGGCCCCCAGCAGGTTAACAATGTTCTCATGGTGTCCCAAGTGACTCATGATCTTCAGCTCAGACATGAGAGCCTCCTGCTCATCCGTGTCTGCTGATGCTGTGAGGGGAGAGGGAGGGACAAGGAGGAGATTAAGGGAGAGGACAGAAAAAGGTGTTGACAGAGTTATGGAAAAAAAGGAGGAGGCACACTTAGAGTGAAAACTGCGTCCTCTAACTGTGCCTCTGGCCTCCCCTGTCCACAAAAACGACAATAGTGTGATTCCAGCACCTGGTACTTGGCGCAGAAATAACTTTAAAAAGCAACTGTTGCAGCCTGGGAGAACCAACATGTGGTGAACACACACTACATCCTGCCCAGAGGAGCTTAGAGAATTCCAGCCCTTGCAAGTTGCTCTGTGCTTACACTTTAGCATCTTCACAGCCACTTTGAGCACTGAATCTTCTTTGCCCAGCCCAAAAGCTGTGGCTTCTACCACTTTTCCAAAGGCTCCTGCTCCAAGAGTTTTTCCTGCAGAGAGGAAAAAAAAGTACTTGTAAGATATTTTATAGAGAAAGATTGAGCACTTGTCCTGCACGCAGCCCTGAGGAGGATGTCTGGAGGATGGGAATTCCTGCTGGGCTCACACGAAATGACACATCCCTTAGTCAGGAGCTGGCAAACATCTGTGGGGAACTCTACTGTGAGCAAAGATGGTGTGAAAGAGGCCATCTCCAAACTCTGTGCCTTAAGAATGACCCCACATGCAAGAGAAGGGACACGACCCCTGCAGCCTGCCTTGGAGCAAAGGAGGAGGGAGGGAGGCTGCACCCTACCCCTTGCCAACCTGTGTGGAAAGGGGCAGCAAGGCCTTGTTAGGGATGCTGCTGGAATGTCTGGATGCAGCTTTGGATACTGCCCAGAGCTTTGGCTCTGACTCTTGGATCATTTCAGCTTTGTGACGAGCTTCATGCCACCAGGCAAGCAGCAGGAAGAGTTTCTTACCAAACTGGAGGTTATTCCTGGGAAACTCCCATTTTTCATTGTATGGCAGCTGAGTGGGATCAATGAAGATGTAGTTATTCCCCTCACAGGCCTCAATGATCTTCCACCGCACCTGGTACTTGGGTTTCTGTAAGGAAGAGACTCCAGTTATTCAGTGTTCCCCAAGCGGGGAGAGTTCCCCAGCCCCAGCATCCACTACAGCTCACTCTGCAGGCACTGAGGGAAGATACAGATTTCAGCCCATCAAATATCTTTTGAATCTGGACTAAGTGAGAGAGGTTTTCCTGGACAGCCTGGTCTCTTTGCTGCTATGAAGCCCCCCCAAGTCATCACCTATGGCTGAGGGAGGCTCTCTTGCCACTGGAAGCAGCCTGTTGCCATCACTTGGGATGGCAGAGCTGGGACATCCAGCATGTCCCACCAGAGCAGTGGCTGACAGACCAGCTGGTGCTGGAGGGAAATGTCCCCACTGTGTCTCCTTCCTTGGTTCCCTGGTTGCTGAGCACAGCAGAACAGTGGAGCCGGCCCAGCCCCACTTCCCTTACAAGGGTAAAATAAACAAGGAAAAAGAGAAGTAAGAATTTCTCTTTTCCAAGAATCTCGTGGCAGAAGTAACCATGCAAGGCAGAGAAGCAGTGCTGGCGTCCTTGAGCACAGAAGGCTAGTACTGATCTGAGGTAGGTAACCATGTTACTTACAGCCATGTCCTGCTTTTCTTGGGCCTTCCAAAAAGCTATTTTGTTCAGATATGTGCTTACACATTGATCCATCTTTCCCTGTCTCTGGACCACTGTCTAAAGGCAGCACTGCCTGCTAAGCTGTAGGTGCTTGTCTGAGAGAGGGATCTGATGGATCTTCTGACAACCAGCACCAGAACTTTGCTGCAAAATTTGCAGCCTTGATAGGTTGTCAAAGGAAGGGTGCCAAAAAGGAGAAATGAAAACCAGAAGATTTTCACCCACTGATGAAGGAAAGGTGGCTACTGATTGGTTCAGTTTGTGGAAAAAACAGAGAAGGAATCCAAATGCTGGAAATGAGCCTTGCAGAGAAAATGGGGCAAGTTCTTATATAAAAATAGTGACCAAGTCTTCCTGGAGACAAACTTCTTCTAACATCATCCTGTTTCCCCATAAAAACAGATTTTTATAAAGCAGTGAGGAGAATAAAAAGTAGATGTGAACCACTTTTTTTTTCTCCCTTAATTCAGTCTGTGGATTCATGGGGACCAGAGCAAAACCAGCTGCAACTGACAGCACAGAGTGAGCACCTTTGTCTGGCACCAAACAATAACCACACTGACCTCTGGGCTACAAGACTGAGACCAGGGCAGGAGAGGTATTAATACACTGGGCTGGGTGCATGAGCTGTGCCCTGCAGCAGGAAACTCTAGGGAGAAGCTGGGAGGCAGGGGAGGTGAAGGAGGCAGCTTGCCTGGTACCCCCAAGCTGAATGGTGCCTGCCCTGGCTGCCAGCAGAGGCTGTGTGGTCTCTCAGGCTGGGCAGCTCTTGCAGCCCTCACCCTGCAACAGGGAACCTGACCTGGTTGTACTTGTAGAGCAGGAAGAGGAGCAGGAGGAGCAGCAGCACCAGTGCCCCTATGCAGGTGGAAAGAACAGGGCTGAAGAGCTTGTTTGGAAGGGCCATGACACTCCCTGGAAGAGGAAAAAAAAGGAGAATGAGTAAACACACTTATTTCAACCCCCACTCTGGGAGCATTTTGCCCAGCTATACACTTCAGCTTCACCTGTATGCAACACTGCTCTCAGAGACACCCTTTTGGGAGCTACTGGGGGCTGAGGGAAGTTCTTGATGCCAAACTCTAGGCTGCAATGGTTCCCCCCATGCACCCCAATTTCCACACAAACGGCACCAGGTGCAGTTCAGAGTGACTGTGACCAAGGTCTGTGCAGCAAGAACAGCCCCACCAAAAGATGCAGCCCCTATATTTCGGTGGGCTGAGAAACTGCAGGATGCACTGTGCCCTGGAGCTGAGTCCTGCAGTTAAAAGATGCTCATGGTGTGGCTCAGCCTTTGGCTCCAGGCTATAACCCAGCCAGAAATTCCCACATGGCTCTGAGGACTGGCAAACGCCAAAGCCTCACACCTGTGAGGGCAAAGGGCTTGTGGAATGTTCCAACTCTCTTGCAAGACAGCGGGGATATAAAGATAGGACTTAACCTCAAAGCCCCCAGATTCTCCCCCACTCTGCCAAGCTTGTGGTTTGTATCTTACTGGTGATGGTGAGTGAGTGAAACATGTCAGAGGCGTTCCCCTCCCTGTTAATGGCCACGCAGCAGAAGGTGAAATTGTCACCCAGCTCCTGGAAGAGGATGGTGCTCTCCACTTCCACCTCTTGGAAGGGCAACATATTCACCACCTGGGGTCTGGAGTCATTCCATATCAATCTGTAGTCCTCACTGTACCTGCAGGAGTGGCAACAGGAGACAATGAGTGCTCCTCTGCAGCTCACAGCTCACAGCTGAGCGGGTGCCTGTGTCAGACTAGAGAGGAGACACAGGGAATTAGGGCTGCAGCTCTGTGAGATGTGTTACTCTGCCCAGTTAAAGACCTCTCTGTGAACACCACAGCCCTGTATAGACAGAGCCCTGACTGCCTTTATGTGGCTCAGCAGTGTTCTGCCACCAGTTCTGAGACACAACAGCCCCGTCCAGGCAGCTGCAGTTGCTTCCCATGACTCTGCAGCTCAGTAAATCTGTGCTCTGCAGAGCCTCAGACCTGTGGAGGTCACTAAAACATGACTGGGCCAGCCAGGATGTGCCTCTACAGCAAAAAACACCAGGGCACTTCTCCAAGGGATCCACATGTTCCTTGGAAAAACGTGGGGAGACCAGGAATCACAGGTGGGCAATCTCTTCAAGCTCAGGACTTTAGCAATAGAATGTGCCCCTTCTTCTGAGGCAGACCCCAAGAACCTCTTTCTCCAGCAGAGCAACATCATGTTGTTGTAACCTGCTGTTACTGGACAGGCTCTGCTGTATGGGGAGCCCACGTGGTGCTGCTCAGAGAATGCCAGCAGGGCAAGGGCAGGGGCACAGCTTGGAGGGCTCAGAGTCCTAGGCAGTTCTTACCTGTCCGAGTGAACGGGGCACTGGTACCACTCGATGCGAGGGGCAGGGTACCCGATGGCCACGCACTGAAGGATGCTGGAGTCATTGGCTGGCACCTTGATTTTGCAGACCCTTGGAGAAGCTGTTGGGGAAATCACATAAACAGTGAATGCTGTGACCAGAGGAAGAGCACATCTCCCATGCTCTGGTTTACTTTCCATGCATGCAACAATAAACCAGAAGGAACTCCTGTGCTACACACAGGCAGGTTTGGGCTGGGTCTGTGTGGCCTGAGGGTGCTGAGCTGGAGGTGGCCTGGTACCCCAACCAACATTTTTTTCCAGCTAGGAAGCAGCCCCAGAGGCAAGCAAGGTGAAAGAATGGGCAAACACTTACATTTCAGAGAGATATTGAAGGTAACTGATTGATTGGTCACATTGTTGAGGGCATAAAATGTGTAGAAGCCTCCCTCTCCTTCCTTCAGGCGGTTCAGGAAGAGTGTGTTGTTGTACCTGCTCATAGAGGGAAACACTATGAGGAACACACAGGCCTGGCTCAGTGAGATGCTGCTGCTTCCTGTGCTCTGGAGCAGTGAACACTTCCAGTACTGATCCCAGCCCATCAGAGACCCTGCTGGTTGCTTCTTCAGGGGAAGCAGGGAAGGACAGATCTTCCTCAGAGGAAATTATCTTTTGCCACCAAATGCACTTCAGCACTTCTGAAAGGTTACAGGTGGTGAATGTTCAGAAATAATTTAACAACTAAATCATTGCCTTTCAAGGGTCAGGGGATGCTCATCCTCCTGCCTTTGGCAGAATGAGTTACTCCATGAAGTCATGCTCCCTCATGCCCACTCCCCTCTGCTCCCAGCCCATTTCTCAGTCCCCTGTGCAAGAAAGAATTCACCCTAAAGCCATAATTTTTGCCAAGTGGCACAGTTCTTCTTGTGGATTATTTTTTGTTTCTAAGAAAATGAAAGGGGAGTTGCCAAACACCCCAACAAATAGAATTACTTTCTTGCAGTCTCCTCTTGGTCTCAGTTGGCTGTAGGCTTTGGAAGAGCAGACCTGTGCTCTCTGTTAGATCATATTCACATAACAATGTTTGTGACTTCTCTTGACATGGGGCTCTCAGTGCCTCTCAGTGCACACTCTCTCAACCTCAGAGCAGGGGATAGGTCCAAGGAACAGTGTTGGGGCTCTCAGTGCCTCTCAGTGCACACTCTCTCAACCTCAGAGCAGGGGATAGGTCCAAGGAACAGTGTTCCTTGGAACATAAGAATTAAGATTTTTGTAATGTTCATCCACTCCTGCAAATTCTTCTGGCAAGGAGAGTGCAGAATTAAACAAGCAGATCACAAATGTGATACTGACTTCCACAAGGCTCTCTAAAGAGAAGGCTGCTAAGTTAGAGAAGGGTGGTGTCCTCCTTGACCTGATCATACTGTGGTTTGCTAATAATACTGGAAAGAGAAGACAGAAATGCAGAACAGTTTCCTTCTTTAAAACCAGAGAGTTTTCTGTAGAATGGGGCCTGCCTGTCCCAAGGAAAGCTCTCTTGGAAACATGCCATAACCAGTGTAGAAGACAAACAGCACGTACCAGTTGTTTCCAGAGATCATTTGGCCCTTGATCATGGCAGGCTCAGAGTTCTTCAAGGGATTTGTGTGTTTCCAGACCCACTGGAGAAGTTTTGGGTAAGCCTTAATGTGGACCTGCAGCTTCAAACTCTCTCCCAGAGCAACCTCCTGGCTGGTGGCTTGCCCTGGGATCAGGTGCACGTAACCTCTGTCTGCAGGATGGAGGAGAGCATGACCATCAGCAGGCATGTCCAGAGACCAGGGATAAGCTTATAGCAGCTCCATAAATGGATCATTATTGGAAAGAGCAGTCTCAGCTGGGAGACTGCAGGAGGGAATTAAGCATTACACAGGTTGTGTTGCCAAAGGAGTACTTTTAAATTACTTCTTTGTCATGGCACCTTGGATTACACTGCCTGAGGAGAGCTAGAAAATCTTAGTGAAGTCTCAAGGGGAAAGAAGTTTTACACACTGTATCCCAAGAAGGGATGAGGCTAAAACTGTATCTCCTAATTGTTCATAAAAGACAGGCCCTTTAGTTAAAATCCTGGCTTCTCGCTTGGAAATAACTCGGGCTGAGCCCTGTTTCTGAGCTGTGGTATGCAGCAGCTTTGGATCATCAGCAAACTCCAGCCTGTGAGCTGTGAGGATGAATTTTCCATCTTGAGATACAAACAAGTGAATAATAGACCTGAATCCCCTTACGTGGATCTGTGACTGAAAGAGACAAAGATCCATACTTTGCTAATGTGGCTCACCCTTCCTTCTAAAACATGTCCTCTGGCCTCTCAGGATACAAAGGGAACACCAGGTCCTTTTCTAGCAGCTCCCTAGTTCTCATGTGAGCCCTCAGGCACAAGTGAGAATAATGTTTTCAACAAGAACTCTAGGAGAGAACGGAGGCAGAAGCAGCAAATACTCAAGGCTACACATGATTCAGCCTCCCTGGTCTTTTGGGGAAGCACTCACCTACTACCTGAAGCATGGTTGAGGCATTCCTGAACCCCACTGAATTGTTAGCTATGCAGACGTACTTCCCACTGTCTTCCATGGTCACGGCTGCGACGGACAGGGTGTCATTGATGAAGTAGTTACCATTTTCAAAGTCAACCTTTTTAGTTCTCTTGACCTGTCAGGCAGAGAGGGAACAGCATATATTGGAAAGGCAGAGCAAACACACCTCTCCTGCTCTGTGCTACAGAGCTCATCACTGACAGCAACCTGTGTGGAGACCCAGAGACGTATTAAACCCAAGTATCCAGGGCAGACATTCCACAGCAGGCAGGTTATATCTATTGTCAGCCCTCTGACTGCAACTGGCCTTAGACTGTGTGATCCAAACATACCTTGTGTGTTGTTTCATCTCCTTAATAAAGGCATCAGATATAATAAGGACTTCTAGCAAACCTAATCTAACCATCCAGCTATTAGAAATCAGCATCACAGAGATCTGAAATGCATTCCTTTTCTTCACACATATCTAGTCTCTGGAGAACTCTGTCCTGAAAACGTTTGCTTCTTTATAAGCCCTGGCAGGGCTGGGTGGAGAAATGTTGCTTTAATAGGTACTGTGGCTTCTGTCCAATAAACTCAGCTGAAACAACATACTCCCCTCTCTTGTAGCAAGATTCTGACAGGTGTTTCTTAATCCTGTGTCATCCCAAAGAAAGAATATTCACATTTCTACAGCTTGAATACCTGCTTTGGTTGGACAGCTCAAGGCTTTGCTGTGGGTCTGGGCAGTCCTTACCACCCTGTGTCCCCCAATTTCCAGGAAAGCCCCACACCACAACTTACTGTCTTTGCTGCTGTCACCCATCTGATGTCGTACTTGTGGGAAGGAGCAATCACTCTGCAGGTGACTTGGAAAGGTTCGCCCACGATTCGCACGTGGTCTGCAAGGTCCATCATCACTGCCACAGGCGTCTCCAGTGCTGCACAAGGGTAAGCAGGGAAGGATCCAGTGTCAGCTTGCCCAGTGACTCCATGTGCTTTGGACACTCCCCAGGACCTGGCTACCTTGGGTGGTGAGGCACTGGCACAGGTTGCCCAGAGAAGTTCTGGCTGCTCCATCCTGAAGTGTTCAAGGCCAGGTTAGGTGGGGCCTGAACAACCTGATCCAGCAGGAAGCATCCCTGCCCATGACAGTGAGTTTGGAACTAGGTGATTTTTAAGGTCTTTTCCCACCCAAACTATTCTGTGACTCTATTCTGTGATTCTACCTTCTCCTTTCTATTCTCTTTAATCTCTCTACTCCCAACGTTCTCCTTCCTTAGTGATCACCACTCCCTTTTGAGCAGGTGTCTGTGGGCAGCAGCACAGGTGGGGAGAACACAGCAGTCAGGACTGTGGGTTGAAAGGGAAGGAGAAGCTTCTGCCATGGTTGCAGATGGAGCATCAGGGCCTGAGGACCTGCAGAACCTTGGAGAGACTGGTGGACATTTTTTTCTGGTCTGTGACAGTGCCTACAAAGATTTGAAGACTGCTGAACCCATGGAAACCCATCTGAAGGAAACAATTTGCCAGAGGCTGATGGAATTTGGCCTCCATTAAATACCCTTTAGAAACTGCAGGTTCAGAAGGTCTTTCTGGCCACTGGCAATGAGATTTTCCTTAACTATCTACTGTGCTCAGCTTAGCAATTTGTGGCCCTTAGGACAGCAACAACCCCAGTTCTTTACCTTCTTCCATAACCAGTCTTATTCTTGATGAATTCTTTATTTTTCCATTTATCTGTGCTTGGCATCGGTAAGAACCTTTATGCTTGCTTTGCACATTGTACAGTCTTATTCCTGTCTCAGCACTGAAGGAGTAGTTGGTCCCAGACGGGAGAGGAGAGGTGTCATCCATTATCAGAGTCACGTTGGATCCGTACTCGGGGGCCGTGATGAGACAGGGGAGATCAACATTCCCACCTTGGGTCCCCCGGACCCGGAAATTCGGTGTGTACCACACGTTGTCGGGATCTGCAGAGGAGACAGGACAGGCTTGTGGAAGGGCTCAGAAAATGCACTGAAGCTGAGAAACACATTCCAGCAAAGGCAGGTCTCCAGCATTGCTGCCCAGTGGGAGTGCAATGCCGGGGCAGCCCTGCTCAGGCCTGCCTGACTCAGCCTCCAAACACTCACATGACAAACCCAGTTCCAGCTAAGATGTTTGAGGGGATCACAGCAACCAGCTCACAAATGTCCATGGATAAAAGAGGCTAAGAAGTATGCACAAGTCTAATTAAAATTTTCACCATAGTGCTAGCTTTGCTTATTCCAGCTTCCCTGCTCAGGGCAGCACCTCTGTTACAAGGGAAGGGGTGAAGGTATCTCTACCCCCTCAAGTGGCAGAGATACCACAGCATAGCTTCTTCTGGGATAAAAGAATATTTGGGGTTCAGGTCATGTTGTGAGGATGTAATTCATGTGACTCTCTCCCTTATCTGAGGTACTGGCAATACGGTTCTCTGATTTGCAAATCTCACTGAACAGACTTACATCCCTGGTTTTTCAGGAAGGGAAGCCCCCGTGGAAGGAGGGAGAGATCCAGCAGAGATCCACATATGCATGAGATGTGGCTCTGTACTTTATCCCAGTGCTTCAGCCATGGGCCCCATTTTAAGTGGCCTCCCATGGCTGTGGGTGAGGCACTGCCGCACCAGGAGCCTGCACTGCTCCCCAGGCACACACACAGGCACAGCACAGCAGAAAGGACCAGTGCAGTGGCCATGCTCCCTGCAAGGAGGCTGTTCTGCCAGTGGATGTGGGAAGAGAGGAGCAGGGTTACCTCGCACAAACACATGGATGGCTGCAATGCCCTTGTCACTGCTGTTGATGTAACCACAACTGTAGGTGCCTGTATTCCTGTAAGTGGCCTTGGGAATACTGAGTGTGCTGATGGTGTGGTTACTGAACGTGTTCTTTTTGCTACTCCATGCAACTTCAGACTCTCCTGAGCAGTGCAAGAGGACTGGATCACCAGTGTCGACAACCAGAGCAGGGAGGTCAGGGTTGATCACTGGAGATGCTGAGCCTGCAAGGGAAACAGAGAGTGAGAATGCAAAAATTATCTCTAACGATTCTCTGTTGGAGCTCACACTGCTGAGAATGGACTAGCTCAGCATCAAGAAAAGGCTGAGCTTGGGATTCAGACTGGCTTTTCGGCTCACTCACATTCTCTGTCCCACCAGACCCATATGGCCTGATACTCCAAGGAATGAATTTCAAGGAAGAAACACCACCCTCCATACTTCCCTCTTCCCTGCCATTTGAACACTTAGAGCATTGGGATAGGAAAAACAATCATCTGGAGCTGATTAGGGCAAATGCCAGCTTGGAAATTGTTCCTGCTGATTTTTGCCTCTTCTTATAATAGCTTTCCTTTTGTGGCAGAGCTGGAGCTGCTCTATGAACTGGATTAGCCCATAGCATCATTTGGTGGAGTTTAAGCCAAGTTTGGTGGATGGGGCTCTCTGTTGCATTGGTGCTGGGATGAGCTAGAACGGGCCTGGAGAGCTCCTGCAGAGTGGGAGGTCAGTGCATACCCTCTGGGAAGACTGGCTTTTTGTTGCCAAGTATTGGATCTTGAAGGACACCTCCTCCCATGTATCATGGAGTCACACACTGCATTCCCTTTACAGACACCGACAAAACATTATGAAGTGAGTCAGCATTATTATTCCTGTTTGGGAGAGGAAACTGAGGCATGGAATAGCTAAACAGGAGATGAAAGCCCATAGCTGCTCTTGTTCACACAACACACCGGTCCTGTGGATATCACAACCAGCTGGAGGTCTCATGCATCTCTACTTTGAAGATGCCTTCTCTGCTGGCTGAATAAAGGGGAACCAGGGTCCTACTCCAGCCTTAGTGCTGGAGGGAAATAATTTTTCCCTGTTTTGCCCCGTCAGCGAGTTCTTTGAGTCACCACCTATATTTAGGGTGGGGGGAAGTGCAAAATGAATCAGTGCTGTGGGGTTGGGGAAGAAGTGGTACAGCCACCCCACACCAGGCCCTCAGGGAGGACAGGAAACACATTGCAAATGGCTATCTGTGCCTGGGGGGCTCTGAACCCCCCTGCAGCCCCTATCCAGGGCTATTCTCCCACTTCTGCTTTCCTTCCCAGACACTAACCCGTCCCCACATCTTAAAGGGACACACATCCTCATTCAAATAATACTCAGCATAAAGGGAGCTGTGCAATTTATCAATTCCTTGCTCTTTGTAGGGGTCACTGCAAGCAGTGATCCTCCTGCCATGGGCAGTGTACCTGTAGCAGGCAGCAGAAGCACACCCCCATCCTCATCCACCTCTGATCACAGCTCTTTTGGGGAGGAAGGCAATGCCCAAGGTACAAATGGGTGTCCTGTGCTACCAGCTCAGGGCTGTGCCATCCAGAGCCCACACAACAGAGCCCAAAGAGCAGCATTTAAGCCATCTTGGGCTGATGACTCCATCCATGCAACAAAGGGTTGAGTGTATGAGGCTCAAGACCCTGGAGAGCGTTTCTGATGTGTGACAATGTCACAGCTGCCATAGGGAAGCTCAGACAAAGCCTAGCTCAAACTCACTGGCCCTGTGGGGAGAAGCAGAGGACAAGGAACGTCAGAGCATGGAATATTTGACATTTTATATCCTTTTTTTTTTTTTTTTAATGCTTTTATCTTTCTGTGGAAAGAGGAGAAGCCTCATTTATTCCCAGAGTGGAGAAAAACATACCCCAGAATCATTTACAATGCTACATTTTCCACATATCTGAGGCAAAACATTCCTCCCTTTTTGCTAAGCTGTGCTTTCTCATGGGGCTTGATATTTCTGTTGCTTTAACTCTTTGTCACTGGATCCTTTTCCCTCACCTACTCTCTGCTTTGGCTATCCATCCACATCCAGGGCTTTGGCACCATTTCATGGGGAACCAAGTTCTTTGACTCAGAGTTGTATTCAAACTAGTTCAGGGAAAGACCATGTTGTAACTTGTCCTTGGTTTGACCACAGCAGGAGGACAAGGAAAGAAAACAAAACAAACCAGAGTCATCTCACTGTGGATCTTTGTTGTCACCAACTTACAACTGAGATGCCATGGCCAGAAAAGGCTCTGGGTAGGTGCTCTCCAGAACAGTGAGGAAAAAGCCTCCAGGCTGTCACCAGAGACTCCCATCAACAATACAACCACCACACAAGTGGGGTGAGGAGAGACAAGGCAGAGACACTAAATGCAGGACAGGGCGAGGTGAAGGTCACCCAAGCACCCACTCCTTCATGTGTGCTGGGGGACGAGTCAGAGCAGCGGGTCCTGTTCCAGAATGGGGAAGCAGGGCTGCTGGGGGAGGCTCTCTCCCTGCTGACCACTGCGCAATCTTGCACGAAGCCCAAGGATGTCTCTCTTCTGCTCTCCAGCAGCTTCCGCAGCACTGCCAGTAACTGCAGGCCAGAGGTTTTACCACACTTGGGTTGTGTAACCATGACCTCTCCGTACAGCTGCAGACTCTGTCCCTGCCTCTCCTATGCCAGCCAAAACATTGCTTTCCTCTGCTGAGCGCTTGGTGAGGAAGGAGAAGTGAAGGCTGCTAAGACAGAAGTGCCCAGGATCCTTACCACAGAAGCCAGCCACCAGGATCTTGAGTTAGTCCTGGGGAATAACTAGGCTAAGGTCTGGTCCTGAGAGGGACCCATACCAGACCTGAGCTCCCTTTGTCCCACCCTCAGTGACAGCAAGGAAAAGTTTGATTTCTTCCCCAGAGTCACCTACAGTATCTGGGGCACCGGGGATGGAGAAAAGTGTGCTCATCACAGCTCTGCTTGGGGCTTCTACCTCAGAGGTTTAGATTACCCACAATAAGAAAACAAAACCCCCAGGAATACATCTCAAGATGGCCCAGAACACAGATGCAAGATGATCAGGTTTAAAGTATTTCCTCTGCTTGATCTGAGCACCTTACCCTCCCTCAGCAAGAGTCCAGATCACAACAATCACATTACATCAGCCCTGGGTACTCACAGAAGATGCACTTGCAATCCAAGAGGTGGGAGAAGGAAGCTGCTCTGACTGCAGCTGGAGGCTGTTACTTTGTAGAACCTTGGCATGATGCAGCTTTGTGCTGCAAATGGCCAGCACAGCTGGTACTCACACAAAAGTGTGTCTAACAGCCTGACATTGCAGACAGTGCCTCATGAAGATGTCACAGCTGGTGACCTGCATTGGCCAGTGGCTCAAGGAACCTTTGGAGAGATCCTGACAGCTATTGTTATGTTCTCTCACAGATCTGTATTAGACCTGCCTAGTCCCTATTATCTTAAAAAAACCACAAGAAGTTAAAACCCCTGCAGCCTTCACAACCCAGTTCTCAGCACAGCAGACCTAGAAAATTCTGCTCAACATGTTGCAAATGTCACTTGAAGTGAAACAACAAGTGGGAGGGATGCAAATTCCTTGACCTAAAAACATGAGCACTGCAGTGGCTCAAGAAGTGTTTGCTGCCTACCTGACACACGCTGAATGCTTTCCCACAGGCTGCCCCCTTCCAGGGAGGACTTCACACCACAGTCTCATTGTGTCCCCAAGCACATTTAAAAGGAAAATCGAGGCATATGCCACACAGGACCTGAGAGGTTCCCAGCACTTCAAAATGCAAGATCAGTAATACTGATTTCCACCTCTTTGGCTGTAAACCTCAAAACAGGCTTAGTGGGTTATCACCTTTTGGCTGTCTCTGTAGCCTCAAAGACAGGCATGTTCACTTTTCCCTTCTTGGCTGCCTGAGTTCTGTTTCCATCACATCCTGGCTCTACAGCTCTGTTGTGTGTGCCAGCACCACCAGAAACCAGCAACCCTCAGACACTCCAGCTGGGCGTGAGGTGCTTTGGAAGGTGCCAATGAAGCTGATTTTCCTGACTCCTTCACCTACAGACCAAACATCTCCAGCTCCTTCCCCATTTGAGCAAAATGTTATTTAGGAGACAGCTTCCCTCAGGACGCAGTTGCTGCTGAAACATTCCTTCATCTTAAACCCTGTCCAGATCCAAAGAGTGGCAAGTGTCCCTTTCCCATCTCCCCTCAGCCAAGGCTCTGCCTAAGCTATGTGCACCTCTCCATCCTCCTTGGCCTTACTTTGGCAGGGCTGCAGGCAGCCAAGAGCAAGCCAGGCTCCAGAGCCAACACAGACCAGCAACACACCCTCTTTCCACCACTGCCCTCCTTTTCTAATTGCAGCCAGCTCTGGATGACCTTCAGAAAGCAGCTACAGCCAAGTCTGTGCTGAACTCCAGCGCTGGTGTCTCTTCCCTGTGGTGCCACAGAGCAGACACCTTCTCCCTCCCCATTCCAAGGATCCTTGAACCTATTCACAGCAGTGTCCACTTCATGCAGAAGCCTCCAGAAACAGGGACCATCCCAGCCCACAGCAGCCTTTTGGGACACATGACTGGGAGCCTGGCTTCACCTTCCAGCTCCAGAAGCTTCAGCACAGCCCCGTCCCCACCAAGGCCAGCAGCCCTCCTCACCTGAGGAGGAATGGAGCACCCACACCAGACACCCAGGAAATGCTCACCACATCCCAAAACGGCCCTGGAGAGATGTGGGGCTTTGGGAGTCAGTGTACTTACCATGCCAGAAGCCAGCTGTGGTGAGCAGCAGGAGGAGAGCAGGACCCATGTCCCCAGGGGCTGCGGTGTCCCCAGCTTGGAGCTGATGCAGCTGAAGGATCCGCTCCAGCAGTGGGTGCCTCTTCTCGTGGGCACCGTCCCCAGCGCTCCCTTGTCAGGAGCTTCTCCTTTCTGAGCTGACCACAAGTTAACAAATTCCCTATTTTGTTTGTTTTTGAAACAGGGGAAAAAAAATAGGCCACGCTTTGTCACGTCACCAGTGACAAAACCCATGGCAGAGATGGGGCCATGCACACACCCCGCTGCAGGGTCTCCCCGCTGTTGGGGGGTCCCCCTCAGGTCTCAGAGAGGAGTCCAGCCTCAAACCACTCCCTAGGGCTGGCAGGGGCTACCGCACCATGCTGGGATTTGGCATAATCCTAATGTTCTCTGGCTTCTGCCACTCCAATCCCCAGGGACATTTACACACTTTCATCTTGGTTGGGGACACAAAGTGACCCCACACTTGCAGGCAGTGGATTCCATTTTACTTCAGCAGGACAAGTTTTACCTCAGGCCCAGTGGCTCTTGCTGGCTTTGGGATCTGAGGACCCTCCCAGAACATGGCAGACTCCCTCACAACAGGCCCACAAGGAAAATGCAGCCTGGAGCAACTCCCAGGTGAGAAAAGGCCTGTGAAGATGCCAAATTTTTTTGTTTTAACCAAAAGTGTGATCCCTGGTGCAGAGAGTGGTCCTGTGGCCACACAGGATCACCCGTGAGTCCCACGCCAGCTTCACCACCCTCCCTGGCAGGGAGTCCAGCATGCAGACCTCTTCTGGCTCCTGGCTGGGCTGGGGGACACATGGGGACCCCTGTTCTCTCCTGTCCCAGTGCCTCCAAGCCTGGGAGTTCACAGTGACCCTGTCACCACCAGGCAGCACCAGGGCTCAAGCAGAGACTCTTCCTGCCCTGGAGCCCATCCCACCCAGCCATCCTGCCTTGCTGGTGGGAGGCTGCTTGGAGCTGTTCTGTAATTGACCACCTGGCAGGCATTTTGAAGCAGTAATTAGGCAGTTAGCTAATTAGCAGTGTTAGTAATTAACAGTTAGACACTTTGTTAACCTTCCAGTGGACCATGGCTCTTCCAAAACAGGGATGAGGAGAGACTTGAAGCAAACAGTTCTCCTAGGGACACTCACATCAGCAGGATTAGTGGGTCCAGTGAGACACAGGGCATCCCTTGCTCTCTGCTCTGTCTCTGGTTAACCTCACACTGCAGCAGAAGTTCAGGGCTGTTCCCAGCAGCTCTGGGGTGGGAAGTGACAGCCACCACCTGACAGTGCTGTGAAGGAAGCACAGGGGAGGAAGGTCCAGCTGGGGGCTCTGCCGACTGCCCCAGCTGCAGCCCCAACAGCAGGGAGGTGACAGGAACACCACGACAAGTCATGGCAAAAAGAGGAGGGATGTTCCAAAATAACTGCACAGAGGTGGCTGTTGAATCTGCACCTGCAAAGCCCTGAAAGCCTCCCCTGCCTGGAGGGGAATGGGCTTCTCCAAAGGGGCGGTTAGAGAGGTACCAGCAGGACAGGTCCTGGGGCCAAGAGATGAGACCATGGCTGACTGTGCTGGAGATGACTAAGAGTCATGGGAACGTGGAGAGAGCTCTTGGTTTTGGCCAGAAGGATGGCTGGAGAGCGTGAGGGAGTCCAGAGAGAAGGAAAGGCAGCTTTTGGCCAAAGAACATTTCCCCTCAGCAGTTTTTCCTGGCAGGAAGCAGGGAAGAACAACATGAATTAGAGGCAGCATGGTGCTCTGGGGGGCTCCTGCCCACAGCTGGGGGGCTGTCAAGCAGCTGGGCCACAGGAGACATCTGTTTGATTATTCTTTCCTCCTTTTGAGCCAAAGGGGCTTTTAAAAGGATGTTTGTTTCCCTCCTTCTTCTTTTTAAGTATTTTTTTTCCAGGAACAAATGCCAGCTCAGAGAGAACTGACTCACCAAAGTGAATAAGTATTATACCAGACAGGTTTAATAGAGAGAAGGGAAACAATCTCTCTGCCCTTCTTCTTCTCTTTGAGGGGACCCCTTGCAGAGCGTCTCTGATGGCAGTGATCCCCAGGTGACAACCTGGACACACGGGTCCCCAACCTGCACACACGGGTCCCCAGCCTGCACTGGGCACACCTGGGGATGCTCACTGGGAGAATCTTGGGGTCCCTCCCTCTTCTGTGTCCCTCTCTTCCTCCTGCAGGCTGCACCCCAAATCCTGTGTGCAAGCAGCAGCTCAGCCACAGGAGTGCTGCTGGAACTCAGGCAGCTCTGAGCACAGGCCAGGGATGCTCTCACACAAGCTACAGCCTTACTCTGAACAACTTGAAGCCCTGTGGAGGCCCTGATGGTTGTGAAAGATGGCATGAGACTTGCTCAGTGCCTGGTAGATTGTAGACTGGCTGTGGAAGGGGGAATGGAGGCTGCTGTGAGCCCTGGTTGGGAGTACTGGGAGCTCAGGTTTGTTTCTCAGGCTGGGAGCAGGGCTGGGCCATTCCAGCCCTGTGGGACCCCAGCACTGAGCACAGCTGGCCATGGTGCCACGCCTGCCTGAACTGCTCTGCAGCAGTTTGGGGACACATGTGGAACACCTGGGTTGGTACTGAGCTGTGGGTACCCCCACAGCTACAAACCCTGGCTGCAGCAGGCCAGGGGTTGTCACTGCAGTCTCTCTGTTTCCCTGAGCTCTTCCATGGGGTGCCTGTCTCATCACTGGAGAGGAGACTTATTTTGGGGTGGGGGAAATGCCCTGCTGGGGGTCCCCATGTCAGCCTGCTCATTTCCAGCCCCATGACCCCTGTCCAGTGTGTTCTGGCGTGCAAAAGGTCTGCTAGGCAGGGATCAGGCAGTGGGAGCCTGCAGGGTTCAGGGCTGAGGTCTATTTGTTCCCCCTCTCTGCTTCCCTCCAAGCCTTTGATGAAGCCTCTCTGGAGAAAAGGGTATTTTTTTTTTTCTCCCTGCTGATTCAGCTCCTGGAGAAAAATGCCCTGACTGAGTTGTGCCAGGTGACTCAGAGCATATCTGGGGAGAATCAGCCTGAGCTGGTCAGGGAGACTGCAAACCTCCACTCTGGAAAAATGGGCAAAGGCAGGAGCCCAGGACAGGCTGTGCTGGAAAGCAGAGCCTTGCTGGAACTTGGACCTGCCTGCTGCAGTCCGTGCCTTGGGCCTCTGGGCACACAGGGAGTTTCCAGGAGCTGAGGGAGGCACGACTGTTGCCAGTGGGGGCTGCATCTTGTGGCCAGAAAACAGGGTCAACACTGATATGATTGAACCTCAGTCCAAAACCCCTCTTTGCAGCAATCCTGGGCTTCCCAAGCATGTGGCTCAGAGTAGATGCAAACATCTCTGCTCTGCAGCTTGGGGTGGTTTTTGGAGGAGCAGTTAAATTTGAGCTAGAGAGAGGAGAAAACTTTGGGCAAGACTCAGGTACTTGTCCCTCATGCAGCTGGGGAACCTCAGTGCCTCTGAAAAGGTGACTGGGGAAAGGTGATGAGAGCAGAGTGACATGTGGATCTGAGGGAGTGGTGGTGTGAGGAGCCAGGATTTTGGAGTTGCATCATTTGAGGGTATCAGCAAATTCCTCATCCTAGAGGGAAGGGAGGAGAGCTGGACGTGGGGAGCTCTGTGTGCTGCAGTGTGACTCCTGCTGGTGCCCTGCCCTATCGCTACCTCCAGGCCCTCCCACTGCCCTGAGCTATTAAACTATGTGGAAAAATCAGCATTGTGGTGTCTCACATCTCCTTCAGCCCAGCCACTGTTCAGTTTGTCATTTCTCCTGCATTGCCACTCCAACCTAAGCACAGACCCAACAGTGCTCCAAGGAGCCAAGTCCTTAGCTGGGACTGCTGGCCCAAACCCCAGGCAGAGGGGAAACACATGGGAACAGTTCCTGGTATCCTTCCCTCTACCCTCCTGCCACATGACCCACAAGCTGCACAGTTACCAGAGGGATGGGGCAGATCCTGCCCCTTTTCCTTACCCTGTCTCTGGGCTCAGCTGCTCCTTGCAGTGCTTCTCCCTGCCTGGCTCCCAGCTTGGCTTTCACTAAGCACTGGGGTCATGCACAGCGTATTAACGTGCTTAGCCTTCACCCACCACAGGGTTAAGCTGTATTCCCAGCCCCATCTGAGTGGGAGCAACCACAAGCAGGCAAATAAAGGAAGAGATGGAACTTTGCAAAATGAGAAACACCTTTATTTTTAAACTCTTTCTTTAAAAACATATTTGTAAAAGTTTACAGCATAAAAATAATATCTCATGGCTATAAATGTGACATAGTACAAATCCTACAAATACAACTGTAAACCTAGAAAAATGTTAACTCTTTGGTACCTTAATCTGAACTCTGTTTTTTCCTTTGCCCTCATGTTGATTTTGACAGAGAGCATGGAGATAGGTGCTGCTGCTATTCAGAAAGGCTGCAGAGGAAGAGTGTGATGCCAGTAAGTCAGCACAGCAGGATGGGGAGAGGGCACACTTTGGGCAAGATTTGCAGTTCTGGTGCAATCAATACATGAAGGAGGAAAGAAGAGGAATGATGGGACACTGCAGGCCTCCCAGCACAAGCTGGCTTCCTTGCCTTCTCGAACCCTGGCAAGAGTCATCTCTCCAAAGTGCTGCTGGAGCAGTTCCCCTGCCTTTGCCAAAGCCCAACTAGATCCATCTTGGCATTTCCCAGAGACCTGGGAATTCCCAGGCATTTCCCACGTCTCTGGGTGAAACACGGGACCTATGCTGGGAGCCCAGCAACCCATGTGCTGGCCCATGAAATCTTGTTCTTAGCAATATCTGGCCTGCTTTGGGCAAGTCCTGCAGGTGACACGGTGCCTCCACTATTACAGTCAGCACTGGCTACTCAGCAACCAGGCAGGGCTGGGATCTGCTGCAGGAATGACCTGTGTGGCCCTGGAGCTGCCCAATGCTCAGGCAGGACCTACAGCTGCCCTGGCTGCTCTCTGCCTGGGCAATCACCCGAGGCAAAGGATGCCAAGAGGTTGCTGAGGGCCACCAAAGGGCAACCTCAGTGTTCTCCAAGTGGGAGCACAGCCAGGCTGCACCCAGGCTCCCTGGTCATGCTGGAGCCTGAGCTGAGCACTGAGCCCAACCAGGGCTCTTCCTTGCACTTGTGCATTGGAACAGGGGCTTTGCCTCCTTAGCACTTTGTGAAATCCCCTTCTCCACATCTGCCAGCTTTGCACAGGCCTTGGGCTTCCCCACAGGCAAACCCTGACTGCTCAGTGCCCTTTATTTGTGGTGCTGTCTCTCCCCCAGCCCAGAGCCCTGACTGGGAAGAAAGAGAAGAGCTGCTTCTCACTCCTGGCTGACTTCCCCTGGCTGCACATCTGCACTGCACTTCTGCCCCCCATCCCTGTGGGACTCTGTCACAGTCCCCTTGGCAGGTGAACAGAGACAATTTAGTTACAAGTAAAGTCCACTGTGCTCTAGATTTCTTAACACAACACAAACAAACACTAAACGTGACACTCGCGCTTAAGAAAACAACACACTCAAACTGAGAAGGACAAAAGGATGAAAACCTGTGCACACATCAGTCTGAGGAACACCTTAAATGTGGAAAGAGACACCGGAGTGCTGCATTAATTTCTGGGATACACGTATGAAATAGTGACTGGCAGTAGGATTATGCATATACTGGTTCTGATAACAATGTAACAGCTGTAGAGTAAAGTATAATCTACAAATAAAAAGATACTGCACTAGAGATGGGCCCAAGCTGTGGCATGTGTGCCTTCACGGGGGGCTCAGTTTGGGTCCACCTCTAAACACAAAACCACACCCAAACAAAAATACTGATCATCAAAACAGAAAACCCAGTGGGACCAGTTCCTTTCAGAGTCTCACTGCAGAAATTACGGCTACAAAACCCATGGGCCCAAAACAGCCAAACATTTCTCCTGGTCCTCACCTGCCAGGCCACGCAGGGACCGGAATGTTGGCAGCAGAGAGAGAGGGAGTGTGGGGCTGGATCTGTAATTCCCAGCTCTGCCAAGCCCTCTTTTGGAGGGATGCTTAGCAAAATATGTTGGCTTTGTCCAGCTGCCAGCTTCTCCCTGGCTGAGAAGGTCTGGTCACTGCAACTTGCTGAAGGTGCTGTGAAAGGTTGAGTAAGGACAGGAAAATACCACAAAGTGCAAGACTCAGCCCTTAAAATCACAGGGCCAAGGGCAAGTATTTGGTCATATTCCTCTGGAGTGCAGAATGGTACCATTTTGCAGAGTCTGGCGTACCTACTTTAGGAAGGAATGGGGAGGTGGGGTCAGCATCCCATCAGCAGCCAGAACAGGTTTTGATGCAAAGAATAATTGCAGTAAATCTACAAATGGGGCAAAATGCAACAGGCATCCAAATGTAGCTAATGTCCAGCTAACAGGACAGGATACCTGAGCATCCCCAGCAGGGAGAATACGTCCACTTTCAGGACTGTGGAAACTATTTGATAGTGGGAAATTAGTAATTTAATTAGCAATTAAATCTGTACAAGATGAAGTTTAGAATAGGATTTTTGAAGTAAATAAGCAAATGGCCAAAAGGAAAGTGAGGTGTTAACTGATGGGGAAGTCTTTGGGCTGGATGGAGGTAGTAAAAGTAGCTCTGTCAGATGGTTCTTGCAGCTAGAAGTATCTTTTATTTTTATTAGTCAGTCCAGCCCAAAAATAACTGTGTGTTAACAAAATTTGCTGATGACCCAATGTCTAGAACAGCAGGGAGTACCCTGGTTAGAAATGCTGGAAGTGTAGAAAGACGTAGGTGCCTAGATTGGTCAGAGGATGACTCCAAGCTCTCAGTATGTTGTGGCTGGGAAAAGGCCAACATTACCCAACGCTACACCAAGCAAGTCAAAACCAGCACAGACCAGAACTTTTAATGCCCTGTGTGAGGTCTAGGTTTGGCCTCACCTGCAGTACTGGGTACTTCTGGTCACCTTTGATAGAGAAGGATGGACTAAAAATGGAGCTAGTGCAGACAGGGACTATTAGGATGATCTGATGTGCCATCCCATGGGCTCAACTTGCAGTGACACAGATCCTACCAAGCACCTTACACGTCAGAAAAATCAAGCGGTCTGACCCAAAGGATCTCATAAATTACTCCTTCTCTGCAGCGAGGATAATGAACTGTGGCCATAGGAGATGGCTCCTTCATTACAAGCAGGAGGAACACAGGATGGAAAAACAGTTGTCATTCACAGTATATTTCCTATGGATGGTGGGGAATCTGACCACATAGGCTGAAAATATCCTCTGCCGGCTGCCAATAGAAGTGCTATTTCTTATGTTCACATTTTACCAAGGACATCAGCCCACAAAACACCTACTCCTCCTTTAGCCTCATAAATGGCAGCGCTGGAATGGCAGGAAACTTAAAACAGAAGCTGTTTTGCTGGGGATTTCTGGCAGAAGTTTCATATTTTGAAAAAAAATTAATTCTCAGTGGCTCTAGGGTGGCAAAAGCCCAGCAAGATGCTGACTGAATTTCTGATTTTGTACACCTGCCTGTGCAGTTCCTGTAGGATGCACAGAGAGATATGCATGAGTAGGGCAATGAAGGGGTTAATGGGAGTGGGAGACACACAGCGAACAGAGCTCTGTGTGAAGTGAAACTCACTTCAGAGGAAAACCTGCTGTCTTCTCTGGTGTCAGACCTGTGGTTTTGGGGGTCTAGCTTTCATCTCTGCAGAGGTGGGCTTCACAACTGATTTCCAAAGCCTGGTGTTCCTCCTGCTTTGAGTCTGCTCATTCAGGTGCCAGGTGAGGGCACAAGAAGCCCCAGACCCATCTGTGAGAAGTGGGGAAGGAGGTGAGAAGCAGGGGGAAGCAGGGGGAAGGTCTGGGCCCTTTTAGTTTTCAAAACACTCTCCAAGAAAGAGGAGTCCTCCCCCATTCCTCCTGCCCTGCTTGGTTCCCTGTGACATTTCACAGTCCTGGCAGGCTGCAAGTGGCTCTGCCTGGCCCCAGAAAGTGGCAAGGTGTGAGATACAGTTCAGCTGTGACCAAGGAGCTTCCCGGCCTCTCTTCCTCTCTTTCTTTGGAGCTATCCCTGGGTTGGTGTTCTGGCATCCTTATTTCTGCCCATAGTCTTGCTATGACTCAGGAGGGAATGATGAGCCCTCCCTTCCTGAGAAAGGGTGTTTGGGTGAACAGTTTATCAAAGGTGAGCCTTTGCTTCCCAAAGATAAGGCACAAGGATTCTGCAGCTGGTGTGGTTATATGATTGCCCAGCAGACGAGCTGGGTGTAGTGGCAGTAGATTAATGAATAACCATATTGCTTCCTTATACTGGCCCTGGCTAGTGGATTAAGATAGTTGTTCCCTTTAAATCATCAATGGAGAATAATTAGCTTAGTGTCCACACAGACAACACGAACAACAGTGACTGCCCTCTTTGCTTCTATAACCAAGTCATTGTGAGGGCATTTGGAGTTCCTGGCACACCCCTGGGGCTCCTGGTGCCACCCTGGGCACAAAAGGATGTGACAGCCTCTGGGAGGATGCAGAGCTGTGCCCCGGAGCTGTGAATACCTGTAGTGTTTGTGATGCTCAATCCACCACAGACGAGCTGTCAAGAGAGGAAAATGATAATTCCGTACCTCCCAGACACTGGCTGGTCTCTTCAGGACTTGACTGTGCTGGGAGGAGAATCCAATGTACTCCTGACCTCCAGCAGCTGAAGGTTGGTGTTGCAGGTTCTCTACACCCCAGCAATGAGCTCCAGGTGGATTATCTGTCCCGGTGGCATTTCACAGAACCCGGGTGTGGCTGGTGCTGAGACCATCAGAGAAGTGCTGGTGCAGAGGAGATGAAACTCCTGGCCATGGAGGAGGAAGAGGCTGGAGAATCATCTTAGCAATGCAGAAAGTGGCGTCTCGTGGAGATCCAACACGTTTTCCACTTGAAAAGATGTTGGTCTGTGAGATGTCTCCCTCCTGCAGTGGTTTGATCACTGAGGAGGATGTGGCAGTGATCTAGAGGGTTTCTGGCACTGAGCCGCCTCTTTTTAAGGGGGAAGGGGATGGCAATGAGGAAAAGTCTTTAATTCCCCACCCAGCACTGGGATACAGGAGGGAAGGAGGAATGCTGGGACAGGAAGGATGTCCTGATGTACAAGCATGGCTGTCTGTGACATCTGGGTCAGTCCCTCAGCTGGCCTCTCCATAAGGAGATGCAAAGTCAGCCCAGCTCTGACTACAGGAAACTCTCCTCCACCTCTTGGTGTCCTGTGGTTGGCTCCTGGCTGCCTGGCTGTGGGTCAGATTCCTGCTCCTCATCCTGCCGGAGGCCCAGGGGGCTGTCACAGGATATTGTAGATGATGTGTTGGCCTCGTTCAGCATAGAGCTGAAGGGAGACAAGAGGGAGAGAGAAATGAGTGTCTTGTCCCAAACTTCCTGGTGGGAGAGGATTCCCAGCAACTGAGAAGTGTGTTGAGCTCCCAGCAGCCCCACTGTATCTGAGTAGCTTCCCACAGGGGAACAGCCCATATCAGTGGGGTTTATTCAGCCCTCAAACACAACACTGGTTGGGTTCTACAGAACACGATTCCCTGTATGCTCTCCTTCCCTTGAGTGAGGTTGCTTGTCCTCAGCTGTGCTGGCTGATGTGCAGGGATGTGACGTTGTGCTCTATCCTAGCTCATGTCCCAGCTCCTCTGGTTCATCTCCATCCCTGTGGGCTCATGTAGGCCACAGCCCCTCGGATGGGGTGACACTGCCCTCCTTCTCTCCCAGTATATCCACCCCTAGCCTATGCCTCAGCAGAGCATCCCCATTTTCTCTTGAGATCCCTGTTTCAGATTGGGACAGCTGGGGGAAAGGACAACACTCAGAAGCAATGTTTTTACCTGGCCCGGCTGATGGAGGCCTCCTGAGGGAGATCACAGCTTGCCTCAGGTTTGGGGTCAGGAAGTGGGATGATATAATCATTCTCGCCCCCGTTCTGGTGCACGGCTGTGTAGAGGATGCTGCTGGTGGGGGAGCTGGCAGCCAGCCGGGCGTTGTTCAGCACAGGAATTGTGGGTCTTGTGCGGACAACAGCGGGGTGGTCGCTCTTCATGAACTCTTCATCCACCTGCTGGTACCTCTGCTCTCACAGGGCAGGTCACCAAAGAAAGGGGAAGGTCTTGTGAGTGGGGACAATGCACTTGTGTTATGTTTCCTTTCCCTGCCTGCCAGGGCTTTCCTAGAGGGGTTCAGCTGCCCTTACTCCACCAAAGACAGGCCATGAACCTTTCCTAAGGGAGAGACCGGTGACACAACTTCACAGCTCCAAAATACCAAACAGTCGGAGGCAGGATTTTGATCTCCTGCTAGTTCTGATTTCCACAGTTGCTGAGTTACCAGCTGCCTGTCTGGCAATGCCAGTTATCTCAGCAATGTTCCTGGGATGCCCAAACCACCTTCACTGCCTGTTTCAACTAATGCAGCCTTGGTCACAGCAAAATCTTCTGGCACCACAGCACTAAACACTGGTCTCCAAACCCTGACTGAGGGCCCTCACCGAGGCACTGACCCTCTTCTGTCCCACCAGCACAGGGTCCTTTGGACATACCTTTCTGTAGCAGTCCACCAGGAGGTTTCCCATAAGCACCACCAGCTGTGAGAAGGATGGCCTGATCTCAAACTTCTCCTCCCAGCATTTCTGCATGATGTTGTAGCTGCCAAGAGGGAATGGAGAGCATTGAATTAGCAGGTGAGGAAAACAGAGGCAGAAATGCTTCTGTGTACAGCACATCCAAGGCAAACACATGTGGGCAGCACTTACATTTCATCAGAGGCATGGGTGGGTTTGGACATGCGATAGCCACGTTTGATGGCGTTGTAGAACTGTTCATTCATAGGCAGTTCAGGGTACGGAGTCCCTCCTGGGGGTAAAGACAGAGCAGGAGTCAGGCTGCTGGATTGCCTTCCACCCTCCAGCCAACATGCATTTCACACCAAGGGTTTCTTATTTCTTTACCTTTCCTGTTTCACTTCCAAATGCAAGGTGAGCACGGGGAAGAAGGAGACAGGGAATGAAGTGCTACTCTGACTGGTAAGGTAGGGACTCGGGGATTAGAAATGCATTTTCATTGTTTTTCAAGGGATCCTGTTAACATGTTATCAGAACTACAGACACCACCATGACCTCCGGGGCACTTACCTAGAGTGAATATCTCCCAAAGAAGAATCCCAAAAGACCACACATCACTCAGGGTGGTGTAAAGGTTGTTGAAGATGCTCTCTGGAGCCATCCACTTAAGGGGCAAGAAGGTCTAAGAGAGAATCAAAAATGAAACAAGAAGAGAGTCAGCTGTACCCACAGCACTTGTTTCAACAGATAAGAGCCTGACACCCAAGTTACAAGCAAAGAAGACCCTTCAGATCTGCCCGTGAGTCCAACCCATCTGTTGCCATCCGCTGTCAGTCAGTTCTGGCAGGGACCAGGTGCCTCTTTCTTTGTGCAGAACAGACCCAGCAGGCAGGAGGGAAGACTGGATATGCTACATCCATTTCCATCACAGCCTGCCATGATGAATGCACACGTCACCGTGTGTGTTCTCTGCTCCCTTGCTCTTGAGGAGGCCACTGACTTGCACAACACGACCAAGGACTCCTGAAGAAAGTCCAGGCCTATCTGACTTTTGAAACCTGAGACCAGGCTGAGAGGGCTAAGGGATGACCAGAAAAGAGTCAAAGGATACATTCAGCTTCTTTTCTGTTCTTACTCACGCAGAGTAATAAAAAGAAAAAAGGCCTCACTAGACCAGCTTGTAGGCAGAACTGGCTGTGCTGCTCCTGGGATTCGCTTGCACAATGAATACCAAAATAATCTCCAGGAAGGATTGCAAAGGGGCTCAGTTTCATTTCCCATTTTGGACAGGAAAGCAGCTATGCCAAGGCTAGACTGAAAACCCCAACCCCTCTGCAGGAGGGTCCCCCTGTCCAAGCTCTGAGTACCTGTTTGACAGCACATGGGAGGAAGCATGAGAGAAGTTAAGTAGTTTCCAGTTTAGATAGAGATTGGGGTTTAAGGCACCTGGCTCCATTCTCAGCTCACTCAGCCTCAGTTTCTCTGGGAATTACATGGTCTGCTTTGCTTGGGGTTGGAGATTACCAAATGCCTCAGGGCTGGAGTGGATAAGTTGTTGTTGAAATCACAGGGAAATGCTTTCTGGCAAAGCTCAATTACACCCTTATCCTCTCCTGCCTCTAAAGATTGGAGTCATCTCTCCGTAAAGCAGCTGCTTGCAAGAAGACACTTCTTCTTAACATGTGGTCTAGTGGTTAGAGCAGAATCCTCTGAATCTCTTGCCAGAGTGGTCAGTGAGTCACTATAGCCCTACTAAGCTGCCTAACCTTGCCCTCCTCCTGCCTGCAGCTCAGGACCACACTCAGTGCTGGCAGGATACAGCACTGCTGCCAGTGATGGGGACAGTGCAAATGGGACAATCCTTAGTTTTACTGCTGCTCAGGTTCTGTAAAGAGCCAGGAGATGTGGGCCTGCAGTCCTGCTCCTCCACATTGTGCAGAGCAAACGAAGGGAAGGACAGTCGGCTGTTGACATCATCTCCTGGGAGTCCTGCCCTGTCACCACCTCTGGGCGCATTGATGGACAGGTGGCTCACAGGGGGACTGTGTAGGGAGTGCCAGGCCCAAATCCCTGGGAAGTAGGAGCTTGCACAGCTCCTGGTACTCACGCTGCCTTTGGAGATATAGTTGGAATCCCTCATGATGTCCCTCGCCAGGCCAAAGTCACAGATCTTCACCAGCTTCCCCTCACAGATGAGGACGTTCCTGGCAGCCAGGTCACGGTGCACACACTGCAGGGGGGAGACAGACCACTGTCACTGCGAGGGGCCTTCAGACAGCCTGAGGACACAGCCCAGCTCCAGCACTAACCCATTTCTGGGGCTGCAGGGACAGGAGTCCCCTCACATCATTTCAGGTGTCTCCTTCACCTCTAGGAACAATCATGGCTTGGCCACTAGCAAAGCTACCACATTTTCACTCTCTGCCTGGACTGCTTCCCCCGATACAGCAACAGCCCTATGGATCTGACAGGGGGAATCAGAACAAGCCAGCAGAGGGGGGATTGCCAGGGCTGGCCCAAGCGAGGGGGCTTTGTGAGCTGGCAAGGAGGGCAGGTCTCCATCTCTGTTTGGACAATCCAACCCAGCAGCCCGAAGATATCAGAGTTACACCAGCCTGGCTTGTGCCTCCTAGTTTGCTAGCATGTGGGATGTTTTCCATATGAACAGTCCTGATGTTTGCTGCCAGAGCACTGACCATGCACTTTTAGGGATCAGACTGTCTGGCTGGGGGCACAGAGACAGGAATTTCTCTCCACATTGATGCCATTGATGTCTTCTGTTAGCCCTGCCCTGTGTGATTCTTCACACAATCCAGCTGTATTTCTGCCTGCCCTGGGCTAAACCAGATCTTAGGAAATCCCAGAGCCTGGTCCTCCATGGCGACTTAATTTCCACTAAACAAGCACTTTTGATGAGTCCTGGGGTGCTCAGAGCGTGGAGTGCAATAAGGGTTAGGAAGAGTAGCTGCCCTGCTGCAGAGTGCCTTATGCTTTAGCTCCCTGTGCATTGTTTGGTCATCCCAGTAAATAAGGATGATATAATGCCACAGCTGTGCTGAACATGGCTCAGGAGGAGCACAGAGTCAGGGAATTTGAGGTTTGAAGCTCAGTGTGAGCCAGGGTTAGCTGTCACATGCAAATATAGTCATGCTGATCTCCAGGACTGTGTTTCCAAAGGGAAGTAGTCAGCAGCTCTTCAACTGCATGGCCACTTCTCCCACGAGGAGTTTGGCATGGACAGAGGGACAGTGGGAGGAAGCTGACCACAGGACACGGCAGAGAACTCAGTGTTGGCCTCCACCACCACTGCAGGCTCCACAGACCAGCATACGTACATTTTTGGAAGCCAGGAACTCCATTCCATTGGCCACCTGGAAGCTGAAGCCCACCAAGTCCATGTAGCTGAGGAGCGGAGACTCATTTATCAGTGTCACTCGGTCTGTCCTTTCAGGAGCTGGAGGGCAAACAGAGATGGATGTTGGTGTTACCCAGTGCACTGGTGAGCTCACCCAGCTACACTGGTGAGCCTCCCACTAGTGGAATGACACACTGGGGATTGCTCTGCCTCCAGCAAAAAGAGGCAGAGCCGGGAGCTCTCATTGTGAGGACATCTGTCACCACTGCTGGGCCTGTCCCAAAGGTAACCTTTGCAAGCAAAGGCATCCAGCACCCAAAGTACAAGCACCTCTCCATCCCGCTGTGGCCAAGCTGTTACCTGAGGGGGAGTAGCTGTCCAGCTCATAGGGGGTGCCATAGTTAGAGGACTCGATGTCAGCATACTTGACTTCACCCTTCATGTCAGACATGGGCACATAGTCCAGGGAGTCATCCTTGCTCATGTCCATGTAGCCCCCGTCGCTCTCGACGGACATGGAGAGGTGGCTGTGGGGGGAAGCAAAGAGGCTGCTCAGATCCAGAGGAGAGGAGGAGACACGAGGGCTGGGGGCAATGATTTGCAAGTCTGAAATTCCCGAGCCCTCAGCCCCAGCACTGAAATGTCCCACAGCTGGGAAAGAAGCCCTGCATCGTGGATCCAGTGGTGTGCAAATGGCACAGTGCTTAGGAAGATCTCAGCTGCCTACAGGCAGAAAGAGCAAGGGGCAGCTGTAACACTGCTCTGTTTTGCTATTGTTTTGGTGTGTTGGAAGGAAATGCTGCTTTCCAGCTTCCCATGGGACCATTTCTCTGTGCTGCCATGCCTGCATCCCTTACAGCTGGCAACCAGATGAAGGATCATTTCCCTTTCCTTGTAGCACCTCTTGAGCAACTGCCCTCCTTCTAGCACTTCTCCCTTAGGCTCAGCAGCAACTCAACCTGCCCTGGAAGGGCAGAGCTGAGGTCTCCAGTGGTTAAGACATGCTGGAAAGCCCTGTGTCTCTGTACTCAGTGCATAGCTATGGTTATGCCAATAAAGTTAACAATGCCAGGAAATATTCCCAACTGGCATGGAGCAGCTGGCATGTGTGCTAACAAACTCAGACCCCAGGACACACAGTTTGCTAACTCCTTGCTGTCAGGAGCTGCTTGGAGGTCGCTGGTTGGCACGTGGGCTGCTCACACAAGGTAACAGAGCAGCCAGCTGTGTCCCAGTGCTGGGCCAGTGTTTATTTCACTGCTCTGGAGAAATGTAGGATCCTTCCTGGCAGTACCAGCCTCGCTCCCTGATGGGGCTAGGATGGGGTGGGCATCCTAGAGGAGAGAGCTGCTTTCCTGGTACCTGTGCACATGGTCCTCCTTGGGGGTGTTCCCGTACAGCTCTGCCTCTCGCCGTGCCTTGTCCCCATAGGACTGCAGGAAGGTGTGCTTGTTGCGGTGCAGGTAATCCACCAGGTCCCCGTAGCGGCAGTACTCGGTGATGATGTAGATGGGTCCTGGTGGCACAGAACACCAGTGTCAGCACTGCCTTGGCCAGCGTGGCCATGAATTTCATCCCACAAGGACAGCACCAGACTGCAGGGTGTCTAGGCAGGGCCAAAGGGAAAAGCCACCTTTCTGGTACTGAGCATTTTTTGGCATTTGAAATGTGTGTTTGTGAAGGGAGGTGGGGGTTAAGAGACACATGCCTTCCCAGTTTCAATCAGGTTGGAAGAAAGGTGTTCAGAGTCCCACAAGGCTTTCTTAGGAGAAGGTTGAATCACTTGGAACCAGAAATCAGGAATTATTCTATCTAAGGACAGTTGTCCTCCTAAGCACAGCCCAGGGAAGCAGAGAGAGCAGGCAGGGTGCTCAGGGCTCATCTACCTCCTTTGGTGCAGGCCCCCAGCAAGTTGACAATGTTGAGGTGAGGTCCCAGGTGGCTCATGATCTTCAGCTCGGACATGAGGGCTTGCTTCTCACTGCTGCGGGCTGTGGCTGTTGGGGAGAGCCAGTGTGAGCAGCAGGGCAAGGAGGGGAGAGTGTGGCACTGACTAGTCTTGTGGCTTTTGGGTGGGGAAAGGGGGACAACTCACACTTGAGCATTTTGACTGCCACTTTCATGGTGGACTGCGAATGGCTCAGGCCATGTGCTGTTGCCTCCACCACGCGACCGAAGGCACCGGAGCCCAGAGTGCGTCCTGCAAAGAAGCAGCAAGGAGGCAAAGTTGGCAATGTTCTACAGGAGAGGAGCCTGGAGAAGACAAGCTGCCTGTCTCACATCAGCCTTGCTGCAGTCACCCTGGTGAGCATGGACATGGTCATGAGCTATGATGTTTGGAGTTGGGGCTGGTTTCCAGAACTGCCAGCTACAAGGAGGGAGCCAGGAATAACATGGTGTTTAATGCCAAAGGGGGCAGCCAGCCTCCCACCATGGTCCCAGATGATCCTCCTGTTCCAGGACCACATTGGTTGTTCAGGGATCTCTGTGTTTATTCTGGGTTGGTCTCTTTTGGAGATCTCAACCCAAAACTTATCACCCCCAGGCAGCCAGGACCTCAGGGATCCATCAGTGGGACCTGCCGAGCCTTTACCTAACACCAGCTTGTCCCTGGGCACCTCCCAGGTGGAGTCGTAAGGGAGCTGCATGGGGTCCACATAGATGTACTCGTGTCCATCGGAGCTGACTGACTCAATCACCTTCCAGCGGATTTCATAACGAGGTTTCTGGAAAAGGGAGCAAAGGGAAAAGAGACATCTGAGGCTGGGAGTCAGAGAAGGCATGGGGGATGTGTGTGGACTTTGTTAGGGAGCCTTTGGTCCCTGTAGCCACTGCCTCATTCCCCATCTACCCCAGAGATGCCAGGGATGTGCAGGAACTGATGGAGGACCACGGATGCTGACATGGCTGGGACATCATCGGGCCCAGCCACCCTAACCCTGGGGTACCACTGTGCCAGCCTGGCAGCACTCTGCTCTTTTACCTTCTGCCACAGGACGATCAGGATGATGAGGGAGATCACGGTGAGGACCAGCAAGGCCAGGATGACAGAGATGATGACCACCTTGAACGGCAAGGCTACAAAGATAACAGGGACAGCAGTCAGACTCCTCCACCCTTGCAAGGCCTGAGTACCCAGGGAAAGGAGGTGAGAGCAGCACAGAGGGGTCCCCACACACACACCTCCCCCAGACATTGACCCTGAGCTGTTCTCCGGGTAGGGACAGTCTCCTCCTGGGCAGACTCTCCCAGCACTTACAGGGCCAGCCCCTCAGGGATGATGGGGTTGTTACTGCCTGCTGAAGGGTCTGCTGCCTCGGGACACGTTTGGCCATGGGACTGTATAAAGATAAAGAGGGGCTGTTTTGCTTGGGGGAGAGCTGGCAGCTCTGGGTCTGGGCTTAGACCATCCTTCCTCATATCTGAGATGTTCAGCATGCGGATATTCAAGTCCGCGACACCATCTAGTGACCCGCAGGCCAATAACAAGACACTGGGGGCCTGCTCAGGCACTCTTGCCTTGCCTCCCTGGAGAGATGACCCTGCCAGAAGTGGGAAGAGCACATCCATGGCCATTGGACATAAGGGCTCCACACTCCAACTGGAACAATCTTTTCTGTTCAACCCAAAGGAAGCTTCATTTGGGGCAGAAGCACCCAGGTTTCCAGGCTGGAGACACAGAAAGGTCTATCTCCCCACTACTGGCTCAAAACTTGTCTCATCCCTCACCGTGTGGGACCAGAGTGATGTCCTGGGAGTTGGTGCCCAGGAAGTTCTGCACGGTGCACCTGAGGAGGAGGGGCTCATGCACCCTGTGTAGCTGCAGGGTGCTGTTGACACGGTAGAGCTGCCGCTCGGCGTGGTACGAGGCGTTGGTCTGCACGCCGATCTCGGCCGACTCGTTCCCCAGCAGCCGCGTGGGCTGGCCCTTGGTGCTGCACCTGGTCCAGACAGGATAAAGGCACCTGAGAGGCAGCAGGGACCATGTGCCAGCATGGGATGCCCAGGCGTGTACACCAGCAGAATACAATTAAATCATAGCCTATTATTCTAATAAATAAAAGTCCAGCTGTTCTCATGGCCTCCATCCGTCCACTCACCATTTGATGTCGCTGCAAGTAGACCAGCTGATCTCTGGCTGGGGCATGCCTTCAGCAGAGCATGTTACAGTCTGCTCCCCACTGCTGGCACTGCTGTTCTCCTTGAGATCCACCACTTTAGCTGGCACTGAAACCAAAAGACAGTGATGGGAATTAATTCTCCTTTCTGACTGCAGGATAGAAGAGGGACATGATTCCTCTGGGGAATGTGAATCTACTGTACCCTTACCATAGCTTAGGTAGGACTCATCCTGTCAATTGTGTTTTATTTTTGAAAGGGAACAGCAAAATGAGTAAGGTTTGAGGGGGTTATGGAAGAGATCTGCCCCCATGTAGCTTGACTGGAGAGCACAGTCAAGCATGGGGGAAAGTCCTGGATATCATAGCTGTACAATCTTCTCTACATCTTCTACCTTGGGCCAAGCTGATGGTGTCTGTGCTGCCTCCCTGTAGCCCTCACTCTAAGGCCAAGTGTGAGATATTTCACCCAAGTGTGTTTCCTGCTTGAATGTTCTTTCTTTACGCCAGACCACTCTGGAGCTGCAGCCAGAGGAGCAAGGGCTTCATTCTGAGAGTTCTGCAGCAAAGGATGGTACCACCCCTTGAGGTTGCTCCTGCTCTCCTCAGCCATGTGTCTGCATGCCCATCCTCACCATTTATCTGCAGATAGAAGGAGAGCTCCTGCTCATCATCCTCATTGGAAGCCCGAATGGTGTAAAATCCTCCTTCTTCCTGCTTCACCCGCACCAGCACCAGAGCTGTCTGGTACCTGAGGGAGACACAGTCCCACAATGAAGGCTGTGGGAAGGTACCTGGGGACTGATAATTCTCGCAGCCAACCAGCTCTCACCCACCTGAGGCATGCTCAAAATCCACTCACAGAAAACCAACCAACCAGCTGTGTCCAGCCAGCAATTTGGAGATTGCTTTGGGAATTATCCCCTCCCTGCACCCTGGTGAGGAATGATGGGGCCATACCTGGTTTCTGACAGGTTCCTGCTAGTGATGGTGAACTCACTGTTGCTCTCCATGGTCAATGTCTTGTTGTTCTTCAGCCACACAATGCTGGGTTGGGGATAGGCCTCCACCTCCACCTGGATAGTGTGGCTCTTGTGGACCTCAGCGTACACCGTGCTGGGCAGATGGGTGTGGAAGTGCACAAAGCCATGCTCTGAGATGGAGCAAGAGGAAGAGGAGGTCAGAGAGGGAAACAGCTCCCTCCCTTGCCCTTTGGATAAGCATGGATCTGGAACAAAACTCTCTTGAACACCCAGAAGTGGTGGGGCAGCTCCAGATCCATCCCTCAAGACCTCAGGGTTGTGTCTGAAAGGAGTGTGGATGCAGAGCCACACTTGAGCAGAGGAGCTCACAGGGCAGCATGTGGCTGTTATCTTGTGGAGATAATGGAAATGGGGCAGATTCCCTCAAATCACATGAAAGAAGATCAGATGCAGATGGAAGACAACATGTCTTCACATCACCTTGGCACTGCACAGTGCAGAGGAGCTCTTACCCACACTCCCAAGTGTCTTAAAGGGTCATAACAATCATGAAGGGAGATTTGGGATGTTTTGAAGCCAAGAAGTGGCAGGGGTAACATGGGGTGAGGTTTAGCTTGTTGTCATGGTTACTTAGAGCAGAAGTGAGGAGGGGAGAGAGCTGGAGGCTGTGAGAGAGGAGAGGGGGTCACTCTGGGACATCCTGCCTGGACGCCCACATGGTTTGCTGGCTTTGGGCGTGTGGGCAGCGACGCACCGATCACTTGGACGCTGATGTCTTTCCGGTCCGTTTTCTCATGGTAGCCCTCGGAAACATTGCAGACATAGGTCCCACTGTCCTCCAGCTCTGCATTCTGGATGATGAGGATGGAGCGGATCTCATGACTGGATCCGGGCAGGAAGTCAGTCACTGGCTCCACAGCCTTCCCTGCCTGCAAAATGGGGACAGGAGACATGGTCTGAGGAGCCAAGAACATGTTCTGCCATCAGGCTCACAGGGAGGGAGTAGAAAGTGGTAGAAGACCCCAGTTTGGCTGCCACAGGGACAGGGAACGTGTGCCAATCAGAGACCTCTGAGACAGACAGTCTTAATCCAAGGATATCCCCATCAAGCCTCCCTGTGCGGCAGCAGCAGCATCCCACAGCTTCTGCCATGGGATACTGATGAGTGATGGCCATGGCACGTCTGGGCGAAGGCTGGAGCTGCTGCCCAGAGCCTGAGCGTGCGGAGCACTCACCTGCTTGCGGGGATATTCCCAGTTGAAGTTGACCAGCTCGTTGCCGCTCACGGTGCACATCACGGTGATGTTTTCTCCCTGGCGCACCATGGTCTGCACCGCACTGATGGAGACGTTCACAGATGACACTGCAAGAAAGGTTGAAAGGAATTAATTGTGAAGGGATAAGTGGGCACCCAGTCCATTTATCTTGCGTGGACTCATCCACTGGAAACTGTCTTCCCTGAGGGATGGAGCTGACTTGTAGGCAGAACCCATTCTCTGTGGAGACAGGACTAAATCCAGCCTCCAAACTGATCATCGCTGAGGAGACGGGGAGAACTTTGGTGTCCCCTGCCACTGGCCTGAAGAAACAGCCACAGTAGGTGCACAGGTGTGCTAAGACAATGTCAGCTCACCCTGGATCCTGTAGACGTAGAAAGTGTCTGAATCCACCTCCTGGTCATCCACAAATGTCCGGCAGAAATAGGTCTTATCATCAAAGAAGCCTTTGAATCCCTGCTGTGGGTCATATGTAGCTGGGATGGGGTTCTCCACCTTCTTCTCATAGAGGGTGACCTGTGTCTGTGGGTTGGTCACACGGCATGGGATGACAGACTCTGTGTAGCCCGTCATGAAGATGAAGGTCTCTTCAGAGGTGACTGCAGGGAGGAAAACCAGGGAGGGATCTGTGGGAGAGAGGGAACATTGGTTAGAGAAAGCTTCTTGAAGCTTAACCAGGGCCGCTCTCTGCTCCTCCAGGAACATTCCAACACAGGGCCCTGACTCTATACTAGTGGGATACTTCTTCCCATACTTCCCTTGGGAAAGTAGAGCTGCATGTTGTGTGCTTGTCAAATCTCTGCTGGGAGGGTGAGAGAGACCCAGCAGCACCGAGCACCACTGCTCCCTCACCACTTGTCCCAGCACACCACACTCTCCATGAGCAGGCACACGAGACATGCCACAGTCAGGGAGACCTACTATAAGAGCTCTCCTGCTATTAGAGGAGGGATTTGGGGAGGCCAGGTGCTTGGAGACAAAACAATAAGTCAAAGCCCTCTCTTCCCTAGGTGCTAAACCCTGTGGAAACACACATGCAAGGATATGCTGTCCCCTACCTGGAACGTAGATGTACAGGGCTCTCCTCTCCGCTGGCTCTGGAGCCTGCTCAGGGCTGTAGGTGCACGTGTACTCCCCGGTGTGATGGCCTGTCACGTTCCTGAGGGTGAGATTGCTGACAAAGACACCGTCCCTGTGCTCCAGTGAGGCGGCGAGGGGCTGCCCCTCCCGTTCCCAGACCAGCTCTCTGTCGCTGTAGCACAGGAGGGAGAAGGTGCTGTGGAGGCTGAGGACAAGCTCAGGGTCTCTGGGTTCGATGTGCAGCCTGCTGTCCCCAAACATTGCCTCCAGCAGACCTGAAAGATGAGTGACATGAGACCCAATTGGATTCCTCTGAAATCCACAGAGAGGAACACTGGAGCACCACCTCATGACAATGTGTTCGCTTTGTAGTGTCAGTCTTTACACTGAAAAATAACTTTCCTGGATTTGCCTTCCCTAGTGTAGTGTAGCTACCACTGACAAACCCATGAAATGTTCTGTCAGCCCAGACCCTGGTGGGTCACCCTTCATTCCCTGAACCTCCTGGAACCCTTACTGGAGAGCCAATCAGACATCACAGGACTTAGCAGAGTTCAATGCAGTCCATGTTGTCTGTGGCAATATTGGGTGGAGAACCCCCAAGGAGGGCAGGAGGCAATTCCCTGCTCTTCTGGCTGCCTGTCCACATGGACAGTGTCAGACAGGACACAGACTAGGCTGAAACAGTGTCAGTTTACAAGAAAGTGAAAAAGGAATGAAAGCAAAACCTTGCAGGAAATCCTTTGGAAGCAATAGAGCCGGCAAGGTCTTCCTGAACAGCTCCCTGTGTCTCTCCCAGCTTCCTTGCTTCACCATTTGCCCAGATGTCCCAGTGGGGCTGTGACATGTGCTTCTCCCTTGTGTCCCCTCAAGAGGGAAGGACAGCTGGTGACAGCTCCAGGGACTTTCAGCAATGCTGTGAACAGCCCAGGTGCAGCCCAGGTGCAGCCAGGAGCTCTGGTGTCCTGCCATGGGGGGGTTGTTGGATACATGGGATGTGACCAAATCCCTCCTGCTGTGGGGTGTCCAGCTAATGTGGGTTCTCAGGTGTGTGCTAAGGAAGGTCTAAGCACACCTGGCAGTGCTGCCTGTGCAAAAGTCTCCCTCTCCCACCGTGCTGTGCATCACCATGAAGCAGGAGGGGACCTTACATTCACCCTGCCACAGGACTGAATCGTCCCTTGGGTGCGAGGTATTAGGAGGGACAGAAGTGCCTGGAGCTTGCTGTGCACCCCAGTGCTTCCCCAGGGCACTGCCCCTTTCCTCCCCCTCACCCTGAGGTGAGCCCCCCAGTGCAGCAGGGCTCACACACCCCTCCCCAGCCACAGCACTCACCGGTGAGGATGAGGAGCCAGAGACTCATCCTGAGAGTGGGGCACAGCATGGTGGGCTCCAGGCTTGGGGGCTGAGTCCTGTCAAGAGCAAAGTGATATGAGAACAGCACTCAGCAGAGGAGGGATCCCTCAGCTGCCCCTGGCAAGAGTCCCTGAGCCCCCCACTCAAGCCCTAGCCTCACTTCTCCACCTCAGAAACCTTCCATTTCTCCCCAGTTTTCAGCTTTCCCCTCCTGGGGTGGGGGGTGGTTCTCCCTCACACGGGATCTGCACAAGGAGCAGTTTCTAAGGCATCTCCCACTGGTACACAGGGATTTTGCTGGAGGCTCCAGCAGTTGTGTCAACTCTAGCTCATCTCTGCTGGAAATACCTCTCCCCCCTCGGCAGAGCCCTGCCTTCCTCCCTCCCTCTGCTTTACCACTTGCCTTTTTTCCTTAGTTTTTCTTCCCTCAGTCACAGTGAGATAAAACTTGCTAGAAAACAGATCCCACTCCAACCCTCCCACATTGTTTGCTCCTTCCAATGAAATAAAAGAAGCCTTGTCATGGCACTTGGTTGTTAGCTGGGGTTAAACCACAACAAGCCTGAAGAAACTCCACCAAAAAATGAGTTTCTTGTATTTAACTTTTAAATACATAAAATTGAGAGAATATCCAAGAGGTTTTTTTTAGTTTAAAATCCTTCTAATCGACATTTCTCAAGAAATCTTTTCTACAGGGCTTTTTCAGCCCTCCCTGGTGCAAACCAAGAGCCCAAAAGAGACGAGGACAGAGCTCCCCAAAGGCAGGGCTCTGTCTCCTGTGTATTGGGGTGACAGGTACCCCTCCCCACGGCACCTGCAGGGGTGGGAATGAGTATTTCTGAAAAGCAAAATGAACACACTGGCAAGGGTAAGAGCAAGGGAAAAGGCATTCTCTGTGCTTGGGCAAAGCTTGGGGGAAAGGAATTCATTGGGGAACTCGGGGATGCTCCTGCACGGAGCTGAACCTCAGGGCTCAGCCACGCTGGAACCCAAGGCTGAGCTCCTGCCCTGCCGCCGGGCCACCTCCCAAGGCAGACCCTGAGGAGATGCCCCTGTGATGCCTGCAGTGCTCTGGGGAGCTCTTGCCAGGCTTGAGAAGGGCTAGTGGCACTCTGAAATTGCTGACCCGGCCCCAGGCACCGTCTCTTACTGAGCTCTCCGCTGCCTCTTGGCCCTGGAGCGGCCTCCCGGTCTGCTTGATGTTAAGGAGGAAATGGTTTTTAAATGACGTGCGCTTGTCAGATGTTTTTATTATTCTCTTACTTTGGCTCAACAAAAGTCTGATCTACCACAAATCTTTCCAGGTCTCCAGCTTATTCAGCAGCGTCCCTCTCCCTCCTCCCAAAATAACCCTCTATGACTCTTTCTCTCTCTGCCTTTGCCAGAGGGGATAAGAGCACTTAGGGCAAGAGCTGGGGGTGGGTAGGATGAAAGGACCGAGGTGAAATTCAGGCTGTAAATGAATGCGACCTCCCTGCACCCAACCTCAGAGGGCACCAAGCTGCAGGAGAGAGGAGGATGGACAATCTAATCTCTGCCCCCCAAGGCACTGCCATGAGAACAATTACCTTCGTTTCCCCATTCTCCTTTACAGAGGTGTGTGATTCATCCACTATTCAATGTTCAAGGTTGTAAGGACAACTGGGATCCTCTCCTTCCACCTCTCCCTGCCTCCATGCACAAGCCAGGTTGCATTCACCACCCCAACCCCCCAAATACCTGCCTGTGAGCGGCTAAGACCATCCTGGGCTCGTGCCCGGCTTTTAGCTGCCTGTCCAGCCCTGCTGCAGGAGAGATCTTGGCTTGCTGTCCCCACACTGACAGCTCCCTCACTCCAGCAGTGATCTCTGCAGGATCACTGATGGGCAAACCCCTGCCCTGCCGGGTCAGGCACGGGTTGGTGCTGGCGCTGGGCAAGCAGGGGTGTTGCTCCAGCGAGCAGTGAGAGCCCCACAGCCTCTGCCTGCCGCCTCTGGCCGCCTCCGCTGTGTTCATAGCTGGTTTTAATAAAGCTGCTGGTTTTGCAGAAAGGCATTTCTCTTGGAGATGCTTCCCAAGCAGAGTGGGAGAGTGGCAACGTCTCGCAGAGAGTGGTGACCTCTCCCTTGTTTGTCTGCTCCGGCCGGGGTGAGAGGCGTGCTCAGAGACGCCGGCTGAGCTCTGCCTGTCCTGCGGGAGGCAGAGGGACAAGGGACAAGCCTTTCTGTCCCCGTCACGGGGACATTGGTGCTTGCACGTGTGGGTGCGCACAGGCATTTCACAAGGGCTGCAAATGCACCCAGCTCGCTGCCAGCCTTGAGAGCACTTGTTTCTCTCCTCAATCCCAGCTTTTGTTCTTAGCAGGAACTGTAAGTGCCACTAAGAGTGTCAGACGAGGAGAAACCCTGTTCAGTGATCCAAAAGCAGGCACACAGATGTTATCCCACCCAGGGACCCAAACACAGGCACCTACACGATGCTCAGCTGCCTTGGGTGGTCTCCTCCCACCCCTATGGGTTGGCAGGGTGCCCTGGACCCCTCAGACTCCTACATCCTTCCACAGGCCAGGACCTGAGTATTTTCAAGCCATGGGACCCTTTGCCTTCACCCATCCAGCATAATCATGGAGGCCGGGGAGCTCCTGCAGCAATGCCACATCCAGCACTCTCCACTCAGCCCTGCAACTCTGTGGCAGCCTCCCACCTTGCAGCCACCAAGGTGCCATCCCAACTCTCCATCCCCGTGTTATACCCCTTGACATCCTTCCCTCCCCCCAGCGCTGGTACAGACCTTCCCTCTGCCCCTCTCCAGCTCTGCGATGTGAAGGCAAACCGGTCCTGGCCAGGCAGGGAAAGGAGCTTTTCTCTTGAGCTGCACTGTTTATTATTCTAAAGGAGGAATTTGGCTGGGAGAGGAGACAGGAGGTCGGCTGGCTCACAGGGCAGCGGCGCTGGCTGGGTGACACAGCCCCACGCCACATTCAGCCCCACGTGCCTGTGGGGTGGCTGTGCTTCCTGGGGGCTCGGGTCCTAGGGGGACTTGGGTCCCTGGGGCCACACTGGGGCTTGGCCAAGTGCCATGGGGGGGAGCTGATCCCCGACAGTCGGCACGTCCCTGCTACGCCCTGTGAGGCCGGAGCCGGGCACTGCTGGACTCAGAGTGTCTGGGAGGGTTTGGAGTCCAAACAAGACACAGATACAGGCAACTGTCCCTGACTGGTGCCACAGACACTGTCTGTCCTTATCTCCCCTCTGTAATCACACCAGCCTGGCTGAGCAGCGAGCCGAGTTTGCAGCAGAGATGAGGAGAGCTGAGCCAACCCTGGGGCTGCTGGCTTTCCCAGATGGCAAGGGAAAGTGTCCCATGGCTGGCTGAGGTCAGGCACCCCTGGAATCCTGTTTGAGCATCTCCAGCCTTGTGCTCTTGCAGGGGGTTTCTGGGGGATGGAATAAAAGGGGTCACCCCAACATCCCAGAGCAGCCGCAGCACTGAGCACGGGGCTCTGGTGGCCTGTGATCCCACAGACAGGACACAGGCAGGAGGGCCAGAGCTGAGGTCAAGCAGCACGGCCAGGGCCACGGCTGTGCCAGGACTGGGATTCAAGTCTCATGATTCCCCATCTCATGACTACGCAGCTCTTCCAAAGCAGCCCGCTCCCATTCGTCCTGCATCCCAAATCTGATGACAGCTGAGCTTTCTCCTCCGCCTCCTCTCCCAGTCCCTCGCTAGAGCGGCCAGGGGCTGATGCCTCTGTGGCTGATGAACTTGGACAGGGATTTCTGCAGCAGGAGCAAGGTAACGCCCAGGATTTTGGACACAAGGAAGAGCTGTATCCAGCCTCTGCTGGGGATGGTACCACCTTAATTTAGGGAACCACCTCTACTATTCCTTGCACCTCAGAGTGCCTTGCTAAGCAGCTCAAGCATCACCAAACCTTACTGATTCATTAACATTCCCCCACTCCAGACCTCTCTGTTGTTTAAGAATGCTAGTAAGCATAAGATGCTTTTGCTAATGCCCAAAATATGCTGTGTGGGTTCAGTCTTCACTATTTTTGGGTAACAAGGCAAGAATTTCCTCTGACTTTGTTCTGTGTGCCCTGCCACACCTCTGAGCCCCCTTCACTCTGCGCTTGCTCCCAGCATGTTCCCAGCATCCTGGCAGCACACACTGCTGGCATGGACACTGCATGGCACTGCCTGTCCCCAGGCACGGATCATGTGGGACAGAGCCATTTCCATCCCTGTAAACATTGTAAACCATGGAAGAGGATGGGTTAGGAACACCAAGGATGTCCTCCCAGTCCACTGCCCTCCTCCCCAGCACGCCTAGACCATGTTACTTGCCTCTCCACAAGCAGTGCCCTGTGCAGAACCTGTGTGTGGGGTGTCCCACAAGCACCCCCAGAGCTGTGGGAGCTGAGAACCAGCCCGCAGAGCTGGTGCACAGGGAAGGGGATGGCTTAGTATGCTGGGGACTGGGACAGCAGCCACAGCTGCCCTGACAGCCCCCTTGGCAGGAGCTCTGCTCCCTACAGACCATTAGTCACCAGGGAGAGGATGCACTGTTTGCTGGAAATCAGGGTGCACAGCACCCTTCTCAGCAAATTCTATTTGTATTTCCAGGGGTAAATCCTGCATCCATTGCCCCACATCGCCCTTCTCTCTGGCCATGCTCTCCTTGCCCTCATCGCTGCTCCTGTGGTGATGGGCAGAGGTGCTGGATGCTGGCCCTGCCCATGAGGGCATCTCGTCTGACCAGGAAGGAGCTCTCACACAGCAGCCAATCCTTTCCCTTCCTCTGGATTTCTATTTCTAGCCCCTTTTCTAGCAGGGCTGTGCTTCCAGGCGCTCCCACAATGCTCGATGGCCCCGCCGCCCTGCCAGGCAGGCAAGGGACATCTGGTGCAAATTAGCGGGAAGTCAAATATACTTTATTTCTTCTTTGTCTAAGTGCATCTGAGTCATTAAGTGAGATCATGGGTACCCATATGCAATAAAAAATCCCCTGCATGGATCCCATGATCAATACAGCTCACAGCCAGGGAGCAAAGGCTTCTCCTGGCAGGGGCAGCAGGACACCATCCCCTGCTTTTGAAGGCAAAAGGCTCCCTGAGCAAAGGCTGGTGACCCCTGGAACCCAAACCTTGCTTGTCCAGCAGTGAAACTCCTTGGTTTGTTCTGTTTTCCTCTGCCACCCTCCCTCTGGCCTCTGCAACTGCTTCTTTCCCACCCTTTAATCTAAATAAAACTGAGTGGTTGGTTTTGGTTTTTTTTCCCCTTGGCTGGAATTGTCCGGAGTTGCAACATCGCTCCTCTGGGGTCCCTCGGCTCCCATGACACTGTGTTTACTCACAGGCCAGATTATCATCACAGAGCCCTTTTTCTTTTTCCCAGCAGAAGGCTAGAATGAGGCAGGGCACACACACGGGGAGCCTGTCGTCCCAAGGCCCATAAACGGCTGCTGATAAAACACAGAGGTAGGAAATCTGAAACCAGACTGAGGCCCAGCGGGGCTGGGGAGTCTCTGTGTCCCACAGAGCATCCCTGCCCTGGGATGAACACCTGGGGACAGAACCCTCCTCACCTGGCCTCCTGCCAGTGACAGGGGGGCCCTGAGGCTTTACCCAGACACTGTGAGACGGGGGATGCTGAGAGCCCTGGGTACCTGTTGGCAGTGTGCTGGATCTGGGGGTGTTTCAGTCTGGGAGAGGTGAGGTTTTGCAAGCACAGGCCGTGTCATTGATGCCAGAACCCTCTGAGTGGTTTTGTGACAGCCCCTTGGCTGTGAAGATGTGACTAAAGCCACAGCCTTGGCATGGACTGAGCTCTCTGAGATGGGCAAAGCATGGGCAGATGCCACCTCTGGGGATGAGGTGAGGGATGAGCCCAGGGACACTGAGCCCACAGGAGGGGACAGCTCTCCTGCTGACCTCTGCAGCAGGGAGCAGATCTCACATGACTGAAGCCCCTGCCCAGGACCCCAGATTCTGGTCCCCAGCCTCAGTGGCACTGGAGAAGGTGCTTGTGGGGTCATGAGGGTCCTGCAATAGATGTCAGCACGTGAGGTGGCACACCCAGCCTCCTCCAGGCCAGCCTGCCACAGGCTTTGACAGCATCTGACAGAAAGCTGAAAACGAGGACTGTGACCCCAAAGCAGGGGAGGGAGACTGCCAGGGAGGATGACAAGTCGACATGGAGCCCCAGCAGTGTGATTCAGCTGCCCTGGGGTCAGCCACATGAGGAATGGGGTGGGGAGGAATGCCCCACGCAGCCCTGTCTGACCATGGCCATCCTCCCTCTCTGACCGAGGGGGAGACCACAACGTCCACACACAGAATCCAGCAAATCTCCAGCCGTGGGCTGTCCACAACACGTTGCTGTGAGCAGCCAGCACAGAGGGACGTGGGACCAGGGCAAGCCCTGCACTCTCACTCCAATCCCCTCCTCTTTCCCCCTCTGTTTTAAGCCCATGGGAGACGGAGGAAACGAGTGACCCATTTAGTGCAAGTTCAGAATAAAACGAAACATCTGTTTGGAGAGGTGCCAGTGTTATAAATAATCCCCCAGCCCCGAGTGATGGTATTCATGGCCCTTTCGGCTGCGCATGCTCCCCTGCTTCCGCTTTCGGAGGAAAGGCCAGACCCCAGGGGCTGCTCCCTGGAGCCTGCAAGCTTGGCCCGGACTGTGGGAAAACCCTGGGTGAGGAGCAGGGTTCACCTGGGCCTGGGGAAGGAGGGAGGGGGTGTTGGGGGGAACGGCTGCCACGTGCCGGGCAATGCCCAGCTGTCCCTTGCTGCCTCTCGCCTGGGTCAAATCCTGCCCACCTTGGTCTCCCTGGGGCAGACAGTGTGTGCCAGGGCCGTGGTGGTGCTGGGACTGGCTCATGGTGGTGCTGGGACTGGTCTGGGGTGGTGCTGGAGGCTGGCCAGCGTTTTGGAGCACAGCCCTAGGCCTGGCATTGTGCGCGCCTGGGGATGCTCACGCCGGCTGTGGGGAGCAGCCCTGTGCAGGCTCAGGGCTCACCCCTTGCAGTGCAGTCAACTCCCCCCAGGGAGGTACAAACTGCCCCTTGGGAGCATTTCAGCCCTTCCCACTGCTCCTTTCCAACAGGATGCTCTAAATGATCCAACACAGCCCAGCCTGTCCATGACTTTCCCCTAACTTCTCCATTACCCCTGACAGTAAAGACATTTTTGAGAGAACACACCACGTTGTTTCACAAGCATGTGAGCAATGACAATTATGAACGTGGCTGCAGGGCACCCACACTACAGTCCAGCATCCACACAGCTCCCTGCATCCCACTGGCCCCTCCAACCGGGTAGCAAAGCCTCAGGGCTGGCTGAGTGACTCCGAGTTCTCCTATCCCTCCACCCCCTGGCATATTTGGGGATCCCAGCTCCTGGGTGTGTCAGACTGGATGGGGGTTGCCTGCCCTGAGCAGAGTGCATCTGTTTACCTGCTGCTTCTCCCCACTAGAGCAGAGAGTGAGGGAAGCAGGGGATATGGAACCAAGATCAGGCACTACCTTGGTTTCTCATCCCTTGTCCAGGCATCCCCAGGGCTTTCCTCACTCTTGTTCCATGGCTGCCAGAGAGCCATGTCTGCTTTCCCATGGTGATTCAAGGGAAGCACTCTGGCTGATGGCTGCACAGGGAGGAGAACAGTCCCCAGCACGTCAGCACCTCCATCACCTACTCATGGCCACTGATCCAGGATGGCTGCTCTGGTGGAGCCAGGGCTGCAGCCAAAGGTCCCACCTGGCTCTAATTTACCACTAATAAGTTGTGAGGGGAGGACAACGGCGGCAGGGTGAGAAAAAGAACCATCCTAAGTCCCAGTAGGATGCAGGGGCTTTGCAAAGCCCCAGGAGCAGGCAGAGTGTTGTGGTCTTACCAGTCCCACATCCCAGCAATGGCTGAGCAACCCGATCCTCTTGTGAGCATTTCCCTGAGATCTGCAGAGGAGGAGATAATCTCCGTGGATGCATCAGCTCCTCTCAGCAGCCTCCGAGGGACCCGAGCTTAATTGCTTTGTTCTGGGGTTTTAGGCTCTCGTGGCTGGGATTAGGCACTCACCATCTCTGTGCTCAGGGCACCCTTTACCCATCTGCAGGACCTGGAGAGGAGCCTGGCACCGTGGCCAGGGTGGGCAAGGATGGGGCCAGGTAGTGCTGGGTGCGAAGGGCAAAGGCTGCTTTCAGATGGGTTTTTTTGTTTGGCCCTGTCACTTCTGGATTTCTGAGAGGGAGCAAAATGCAACTTCTGCTGCAGCTCTCGGCGCCGTGGGCTGATTCTGTCCCCTCCTGCATAGGCTAATGTGTGGGCAGGAAGACCAAGGTGGTGGCACTGGGCACCAGGACTGCCGAGGTGGAAAACCTCCTCCTGCATGCTCTGGCCAGGCAGCGTAAGCCATGCCTACCAACCTGCATGCAGGGTTCTTTATGACTTCTCCTCTCAGTCACAAAGCAGAAATCAGCTCCCCTCTGCACCCACGCTCTGCAAACAGCCCCTACCCCCAAAACTTGACAGAACCTCCAGAGGAGAAGCTGAGGCAGGACTTGGCACCAGCAGCTGCCAGCAGCCCCTGCCCTCTCCTTGAGTGCAGCTTTAAAATGGGCACTGAGTCCTGCTCCTGAATCAGACCATATTCTCCCAAACAACTCCCAGGCTGGAGAAGGAAACTTGGCAGCTGCTTGCAGGGAGAGAGGAGGGGACCCTTCTTGTGGTGCCGGCAGCGCTCGGCCCCGAGGAAAGCAGTGTTTCTGTTCTGCCACCATTGCTTGGCAAAGGCTGAAACCAAGGTGACTTCCAGTTTGGGAGAGGAGAATGAGCTTGCAGAGCGCAGGGCTTGAAATGGTGTATTTTCTGCTGGCACCGGTTCAGACAAACCCACAAGCAAACATACTTTTTTGTATAAATAAGACAGTGTGTCTCGCCAGTTAAAGCAATTCAAACATGAATGTAGCAATTTAATTGGTGCCAATTGCTGGGTCTTGGTAGCATTAAGATTTCAGTCACAGCCTCTTTCGCACGGTAGTTGGGCCGGAAGAGGGAAGGCAGAGGGCCTGGCAGGACGGGGTTGAGGAGCAGGATTGCCCATCTCCTGCTGCTTCAGAAGCATCACCCCTGTGCTGCCCACAGGGACCTGCCAACCAGCCCCCTTCCATAGCAGGGAGAAGGGGCTCCATTTGTTTCCTGGCTGGCAGCTCAGGGTTTGACAATCAGTGCAGTGCCCTGAGATATCCCTGCACTCTCCAACCCTTCCCTGCTCCAGCTCCTGCACCCCGCAGCTTCCTGACAGCTCCATCACACCCTGGCTCTTACTGAGCCCGAGGAAGAGTGTAGGATGGCTGCTAGTGAATTCCTGGATGGAGGAGCAGGTGCCCCTGCAGGCATGGCCTGGAGAGGATGAGTCCATCCATGGCTGCAGGGCAGACACCACACGCTGCACCACCCTGGCTCTCCTGGCACCAGCCTTTCTGTGGGAGCTGTGAGCTCCCTGCTCCCCGCGCAGGCTCTGCACGCCATGGTCCTCTGGTTCTGCAGGCTGGTGGTTGCAAAGTGAGGTTACACACACAGACCAGGGTGTGCCACAGCCTGGTGTGCACCCAGGGATGCTGGAAGAGCCGGGTGTGAGGGGCAGTACATCACTGTACAGCTCATGCTACCAGGCTGGGGGGCGATGGACCCCTGGGATCCCCTTGCTCAGCACATGACCCATCCCAGCACCCCTCTGTGCATCCCCAGAGTGTGTCCCTGTCACAATTGGGTCTGCTCGGTGTTCCCCACGGTGCTGCCCTTCCAGGAGGAGGTGTCTCAGTGGCAGCAGAACAGGACAGAGGTGCGCTTAGCTTGGGAACCCTAATTAGGCAATAGGGGAGAGGAGGAGGGGAAACAACCACCCCTAAAACAAGCCTCGTTATGTCCAATTTGCCTGGCAGAGCGGAAGGAGCCTCCTGGAGCTGCTCCAGCCCCTCAGGAAACAATACCCAGTCTATACCCTCCCCCTGCGGCTCCTCTCCAGGGGATCTCTTTCCCTTGGTTAAAGTACAAACAAACAAACTCCACGAAGTGTTCAGCTCCAATCCTCCCTTGCAGGGATAGGACACATCCAGCCAACCCCGAACCCACATGGTCCCCAGCTCCTTCCAGCTCTGGGTCAAAGGCAGCCCCAGCTGCCAGCGCCTGCGTCTGAGCTCCCACGGGATTCAGCCTCTGCACGGCTCCTCTGCTCCCTGCCCTTTGCCACTCCAGCCCAGGAAGATGCTTTGCTGCAGCCTGACACTATGGACAGCATTGCAACCCCTTCCCACTTCCCATCAGACACCGAGGCCAAAGGAACCTTGAGGACCAGGCAGGGAAGTCCCTGTCCAGACCCTCTGGCAGCAGCCGGTCATTTGGCCAAAGCCACATCCAGCCAACATGGTATCATCTTGCACGGCATCACTCCCACAGCTAGAGAGCTTTTCTTAATCTCAGCTTTCCTCTGGTGTTCACTGAGACAACCCTGTCTCCTAGTCCTGGATATGAGCTCAGTGTTCTCCTCTCCCTCACAGTGTTCTGAATGCCTTGGAAATCCTGTCACAGACCCATCAAAAATGGGGCTGAAAGAGATCATGGTGTCATCATCCTGTTGCTGTGCCCATGTCTTCCCAGCCAGAGCTTTTCCTGACATTTCCTTTGAGACTTGTGAGGCTGAAGGAACTCAGCCTCCTGTCTTTAAGCCTGCAGGTATTTTCCCTAAAAGCTCTTTTATCTCTCCAATGACCCTTCCCAAGAAGACTGTGTCACCTTCCCGCAATACCTGGTGACCAAAGAGCCCCATCAACCCCTCTCCCAGTCCTTTGCAGTTTCTTCTGGACTTCTCAGCATCCTCACTGCTGTCCCTGAGCCTCTCCACTCCACGTCCATCCCTGCTGAAGCATTTGGTGTCACTTGCTGGGGAGGACCTGCTCCCTTCACCCTGCCTGTCTGAGCTGCCTCCAGCCATGCACCTTTCCGCACATCCCTCATGGAGAGCTTGGGTTTCCTGGCACCATGCTGCAATCTGGTTTGTGTCCACTATAGCCACTTTGGTTGAGCCTGGACTCTGCTGGAGCTCTTGGGATCCTCCCACACTCCCATGCACACCAGCTGCCCACCCAGCTTGGTGCCATCCCAGGGTGCAGGATGTGTGCTCATCCCAGGAGGTTAATGTAGGGATTGCAGAGGACCAAGCCCAGGCCAGAGCCCTGCAGGACCCCACAAGATATGCCCAGGACTTGGACAATAAGCCATGGCTCACTTCTCCTTGACTGCAGGACTGCAGCTGGCCGTGCTTGTGTTCACGTTGTGCTTTCCATTCAGACCACGGGCACCCCATGCTCCCAGTCCTGTGCAGGAATGTGGGAGGTGATCCAGGGGCAGGGAATTGAATGGCTGTTTTCCCCTCACCTGCCCCTTCCACGAGGACCCTTCCATGCTCTTGGGCTGGAGGAAGGGACAACTGGCTTTAGGCAGAGAGAGAAGCCCTTTATGTGTTGCAAGTGGGTTGCTGTGACTTAGTGTTTGTCCAAAACACTGATCCCTCCTGATGCACCGACTGATTTGGGGGTGTTTCCTGGGCTCACGGACATTGCCCAGGGTTGGTGACTGCCACAACACCCAGAGCACACGCAAATTTGGGTGACATCCCTGTCAAGGAGTGACTCCAGGTGTCATGTCTGACCCTGGCCAGTGCTGCCAACCAGGGCAGATGCCTGGCAGAGCTCCCCCTCCAAGCCAGCCTGGCCTGTGTCCTCTGCCAGGTGGAGCCATGTCCTTGACACTGGTTCATGGCGACCACATGAAACTCAATCCTTTCCCAAGAGCATGGGAGGCACAGGCACCTTGTCCTGCAGGGCACTGAGGGGAAATGACCTCCCACGCACCCCTCAATGGCCCCTGGGAACCACTGGGTCTCAACACTGCCAGTCCTTGTCACCAGTGGGAGACTCCCTGAAAAGATTTGGGAATGCCAAGCCTCTGCCAACACAGGGTTTGCACACCAGACCAACTCCTTTAGGCTATTTGCCCCATGCTTTAGCATAAATCCCACTTGCTCTGGGACCAGGATGGAAGAACACAACATTCCTTTCCACCGCAAATCCTGCTTTCAATGACTCCCAGTTGGCAGGTGAGTGCAGGAGCTGGATACTCTGAGCCCACAGTGGCACCACTGTGAGCACCAAAGCCCCTCAGGTCATGCTAACCCCTGTCCCTGGGCTGTCAGAGCTTCACTCCAGACCAGCTCTGTCCTGTTGGAGGCCCTGTGGTTTCGGGATAGCAGAGTAGGTGCCCACATCCATGCCTAGTAGGGTTTTACCAAGCTCTGCCCTCTCCAGTACCAAGGCACAGACCCTGGGCAGGGCTTGCAGATGTCCCTCTCCATGGCCACAGACCGAGGTGACATGGTCCTTGGGGTAACCTGCATTTAGGGCTGGCCACGGATGTGTTGGGACAGGCTGACACAGGTGACACTGCTCTGCAGTGGGGCACACTCACACCTCCAAAGGATGCCTCGCTGGCGATGGTGAGCAGCCTCTTCCCCATGCACACTGCAGCCCTCCCACAGCCACCAGCCTGGAGAGCCAGGGCAAGCCCCTGATCCAGGGAGAAGCAGAGATCACCTGGACCCTGCTCCCTCTGCAGTGGGGTCTCCCCTTCCTGCCCTAGAGCTGCAGCATCCCCTTGGCTCCCCTCAGCCGTCCTGGTCCGGGACCTGGTGAGAGTTGATGGAATGGTTTTTCCCTTGGGATGCCACAGAATTCATCTGCTTTCCACCAAACACCATCTCCCCAGAGCCTGGTGGAGCGTTTTGGGCTGCCAACCCCTTGGAGGGGAGCAACCGGGCTGGCTCAGGAACAGGGTCCTTGGGGTCCTGTTTCCCACCCGGAGAGCCAGAGCTGAGCAGGAGGGCGAGTCAGCCCCGGGGTGGGCGACACGAGAGCTTACCTTGGGCAGGGTCCCGAGTGCCTGCGCCGCAGTCCCACCGGCGAAGGCCGCCCCGAAATTCCTTCCTCTCCTCCTCCTCCGCACTCTCTATCTGCCGCCTGCTTAGGCTCTCCCTGCCCTCCCAGCCTTCCCCAGCTGGCAAGGCTTCTCCACTTAAAGGCGAAAGAGAGGGAAAGAAAGAAATGAAGTGGAGGGGAGGAGGGGAGGAGGGGAAAAAAAAATAAAATAAAATCAAAAGGAGAGGCAAGGCTGTGCCAGGGCTGGGCTGCAGCCAAGCCCCCGCTCTGCTCCTCTAGTGCATCTCAGCAGTGCCCTGTGCAGCCCCCAGCCCAGCTGGGAGAGGGTCCAGCCTCCTCGGACCCGAGTGTGGAGCAAATCCCGGGGCCGAGGGATGTGCACGCGTGTGTGTGTGCGTGTATAAATAAAAGAGACCTCAGGAGGAGGAGAAGGGGGGAGGCTGCTTCGCCAATGAGGAGCGGAGCTGCTCCGACTTCCTCCCTCCACCCTCTGTGGGGACCCTTTGCAGAGCAGAATTTGAGATTAACGCCCGGCGGACGAGTGTGATGGGTGAAAAAAAAAATTTAAAAGGAGGAGAAGCCAAAGTGGCTGCAAGGAGAGGGGAGTTCTGCTGCGGGCTGCATGGGGCGAGCGGTGAGGGCCCGGCTAACAGGGAACAAAAGGAGCCCGGACCAGCCCGAACATCGCCTCCTTAAACCGGAGGGAAGGAGCTGCTCTCTCCCTGTGTCTGCTTTCAATTCTGGCCTTTTTCCCTGTTTTCTTTTTCTTTTATTTTCTTTCTCTTTTTTTCCCTTCAAGCCACCCCTCCCGTTTTTTTTCTTTTTTTTTCCCTTCAAGCCACCCCTCCCGTTTTTTTTCTTTTTTTTTCCCTTCAAGCCACCCCTCCCGTTTTCTTTCTTTTTTTTTTTTTTTTTCCCTCTTTCTCAGGATATGAGGGGATGTTTAGAAAATCCACTGCCCACGCCAGCAGCTGACTCATGTTTTTATTAAAGAAGGCCTGTACTGAACTGACTCCGTGTATTCCCCCAGATGCCTCCCTGTGCTGTGCCGGGCCGGCACTGCAGCTCCTGACCCCTGCCCCCGACTGGCCACTGCTCCTTGGGGATCACCAATGCATCCTTGCAGCTCATCTTTTTTGGAAAGGGGGTTAAAAGGTCTTCTGCAACTGGGGTGCTGCAGCAGAGGGAGGGTTTAGCTGGGGACATGGGGCTGTTGGGGCTGCCGAGGGCACAGAGCTGGGAGAGGTGGCAGGAATTGAGCCTGCATCAGCCATGCCATCATCTCAGGTGTCCTGCACCCCTCCTGCCCTGTGGGGGTGGAATCCAGGTCATGAACCAGCTTTAAATCCTCCCAGCATCTTAATGAGTTCAAATCAAGTTTCTGAGAAACTCTCAGTAGGTAAAACATTATCGTGTGTCCAGAAGGGGATTTTTTTTCCAAATTTTTTTAGCACTGTAACAAGGGGCAGATCATCTTTGGATCAAAACTGCCTTTTGGCCCATCAGTTCTTGCCACCATTTTCATCTTGGGGATGCTTGAGGGTGGTCAGGCATTGGAACAGGCTGCGAAGGGAAGTGGTGGAACCACCATCCCTGGAACTGATCAAAAACGTCTGGATGTGGCACTTGGGGCATGGTTTAGTGGTGAAGATGGCAGTGGTGGGTTGGACTCAACGACCTTAGAGGTCTTTTTTAACCTTAACCGTTCTGTGTTTCTCTCTGATCCAAACAAGAAAAAGTGCAAAACTGCACCAGCTATCCTGAAAAGGTACCTGTCCATCTTTCTTTAATTTTCCTTTCTAAGAATTAAAAAGCCCTCCCTGTAATGACAACACTGCTGAAATCTGTGTTTCTGTCCTTTTTTGCAAGGCAGACTCATCCCCTCCTGCCATGCTAGTTAATGCCTGCACAATGGCCACAGGGGATGCTTCCCTGGCTGGACCAACCCAAGAGATTTGCTGCATATCTCTCATTATCTCCATGTTTTCTTTGTATCTGTGGAAAACCAAAGGAGAGGTGTTTATTCTGTGCAGCTGTGGAGGGTGAGGAGAGCCAGGCTGCAGCACCCAGGCTGTCCCTGTGTGATGAGTGGGGTCCCTCGTGGCACGGGGCTGCTGTGCCAGCTCCGTGCCTGGCAGCGCTTGGCACCCGGGCAGGTGCAGCAGGGATGCAGCCCTGGCTCCGATGGATTCCCCCAACTCCAGAGCTGGTGGTGGCCCCGTGTCAGGGCCCTGTGAGCCCCCCTGGGCCCAGACAGGCTGTTGTGTGTGCAGGGATGGAGCCAGCGAGCGTGAGAGCAGCTCATGTGCGGGGCAGGCGGCAGCAGGGACGTGCTGTGCACATGGCTCTTCCCGACACTTTTCCCAAGGGATAAAGACGTGTCTGGTGGGTCCATGTGTGGGGACACATGGGCTGCTGGGAATTGCTCAGCAGAGCTGTTTCCTGGCAGTGTCCCCACTCCAAGGACATGATTGCTCCAGACAGAGTGGGAGAGGGAGAAACCCGCTGGTGCAATCCTGCTGGGCCCCTTGCACTGGGGATGGGCTACCTGGGGTGAGCAGGGGGTGGAAAAGCTAACACAGACCCTGCTTGAGGGCAGAGCGTCCTGAGCCTGAAGTGGGACATGTGTCCCCCTCTGTCCCTTGCAACAGATGGCACCAATACCCACCCCAGGCTGGGACCAGGAAGAACCTGGCAAACAAAACCTCCCAGTCTGCAAAGGCCAGGATTCATTGTTTGGGAATGCTGAGAGAACCCTGGGGAGCCCAAAACATCCCGGCAAGCACATGTCAGCCCCCTCTGTACCTCCCCAGGGAGCATCCACAGCCGCACACTTTGTTTAGGAACAGCACGTTGGGGTTATGGCAGCTTCTGGGAAAGGCCAGCTCAGAGGAAGCACCAAAGCCAGAGGAACTCGCCTGTGCAAGTGTGTGGGTGGAGGGCAGCAGCTCTGCTACTTCAGCCTCATCAGCCCTTCATTGCTCACCTCTATTTTTGGCGCCTGCACCCCCCTTCGTGGTGCTGCAGGACCCAGTGGTCCCCCTGGGGCTGGGACAGCTGCAGTGTGGGATGCCAGACCCCTCTCAGCTGAGACTTCCAGCCTCAATAAGCATCATTAAGTGCTAACAGGGGCTTGGGGTCATGTAGTGCAGCATCTCTGGTAGAGTGATCAGCCACTGAGACAGGGCATTCCAGGGTATTTGGTCTGCTCTGGCATCACCTGGGTCAAAGCAGCTCTCCTGCCCCATCCTAGGCAGAGCTGGGACCACAGAGAAAAGCCCACATCCCATGCCTGACACAGAGGAGAGAGACCAGAGCCAGGTGAGCCAAGACAATGGTGGAAACAGCCATGCTGGGGTCAGCAACAGGTACCGTGTGCCAGCAGGTGACAGGCAGGTACGAAAGAAGCAGCAGATGTTGGCCTTCCCCACTTCTCTGAAGGTTTGATGAGGGCCAGATTTGCTCCAGCTTCAGTTTTTTGGAGCCTCTATCAACTCCAAGTCAGCTGAGGAATTTCAGCATGTCTCTGAAGTGGTGTCAGGCCACAGACCACAGGAGAGGAGTGGCGGGTGCCAGAGAGCACAGCACCACATCTGGACAGCCCATCTGGTGTGGCAGCTGCCAGCACTTGCTCCTGGCTGGATCCAGCTCTTGGGCCCTGCAGGGAGCTGCGCCGAGGCTTCATCCAGCGTCTCTAAAGCTCTGCCCTGGTGTCCAGCAGAGCCTGTACCCCGTGTGTATGTGTGTGTGTGTGGCCCTGCTTTGCCAGGGTGGGTGACACCAGTGCCCGGGGAGGAAAGGGAGGCAGAAAGTGCTGGGCTTTTTCCACAGTGACCGTATGCCCAAGCATAACATGACGGGAAGCATCCTGGGGAGTATCCTGCACATTTCCCAGCACTGGGAACCCTCCTGCAGCACTGGGAACCCTCCTGCAGCACTGGAAACACTGGCCAGGGACACCGCAGGGTGACAGCGGTGTCAGGAGGTAGCACTGAGCCATACACACACACAGTGCTGTGTCCTGATGGATACTGGCCTGTTCCCTGCATTCCCTGGGCTGGGGCACTCGGCGGAGGCAGCAGCCAGCGCGGAGGATGTTATCCCGCTGCCTTTCCCCACCTCGGGGCCTTTCCGACCCCGTCCCACGCACTCTTCCTAACCCCCACCACGAACCTTGGTATTAAATGTGCTCGGCAGAGCCCCGGGAGGCAGCGACAGGCTCCTGGGTGAATACTAATAACGATGCCGTCCGCTCGCCCCAGACTTTCCCACACATCTGCAGCCACTTAATGTGGGAATCGTTAACCCTCTGCTTGCACAGCGCCTGAAACACAGCAAGGGAGTGAAACCATGATGCTCTCGACCAGTGCTGGGGGAATCACATCCCCAACCCACAGAGAGCAGAGCCCACACGTGCTGGGAAGCGATGAGGGATGCCAGTATGTGTCCCTGTGCCCAGTGCCCTCTTGAGGATAGCCACAACATTTGTGGCATTTGCATTTGCCAGGAAAGCTGATCCAGATCCCAAAGAGGATCACAGAGCCCTGGATGGGGAGAGGGGAGCTGGATGGCAGCGCTGGTGGCTCATCCATTCAGGCCATCCCGGTCCAGCACCCATCTCTCTGGGGACCAGCTCTGCAGACTTTCCTCGGCATGGGGACACAAGTGACAGCACAGGGTGGTCCAGGCATCTGGGGAGAGCCAAAGGCCACACAGGCGTCTGCTGGTGGAGATGAGGCAGGGGGTTGTCCCCTGCAAGAGGGTTGCACTGATGCCTCCATTGCCAGAGAGGAGGGGTTACTCTTGGGGCATTCAGAAGCTGGGGAGTGACTGAAAGGTCCTGGCTGTGTTGGGATGTGAGTGGGGCCATGCCGCTCTGGGATATGCTGGTCTGAAGCCACAGATTTGCCTTTGGGAGCAATAGGAGCTGGAGGGAGTGGGGAGGTGGTGGGGCACGAGGCTCTGAGCAAAAGGTGAGCAAGGGGAGACACCTCCTTGACTCTCTGCGGGCACCTCCCTCTCCTGCGGAAACCATGGTAGGGGTCAGAGCAAGCTGGGGGACAAGGCAGGACTTGGTTTCCCATATTGAGTGCCTCCCCCATGGAAACAGGAGGTGGTGGGATGGTGTCCCTGCTCCGTCGGTGATAGCTGCGTGCAGCCTGGCCCTAGGGACCTCCCAGCCCTCCTCCTTCCAGGAGATGGCATCACTCGATCACGGATAGCAGCACCGAGCCCCAGGGAGCATCGAGGGAACCCTGACTGCTCTCCCTCTCCACTGTATCTGCCTGGTTTCCACCAGCAATACCAGGTCTGAAGGACTAGGAGGAGGCCCCCAGCCTGGGTGCATTTCTGGGGGTCTCTAGGATGGATGGAGGGGATGCTGCCACCTGCTCTCCCCCAGCTGGGGACCCCCGGGGGCTCTGTCAGTCCCTGATCTGCTCACCCATGGGACTCCAGTGCAGGTGACATCCTGGGGCACTGAGGGTCCCCATCAGCACCCTTCAGCCCCATTTGAGCAGCTGAGATGCTCCTTGGGGAGCCCATGAAGGGCTCCTCACCTGGCTCTTCCCCAGCACAAACTTCGTCACGTAATAAACGAGTCAAAGAAAAGGAGGAGAGGGAAGTTATCGTTGGTGGATCTTTATGGCCCAATTGTCCTCCCCTGCCCCCTTTGCCCACACTGAGGAGCTCACGCTCAGCTGTCAGTGGGCACCTGGCTGTGCTGTGCCCTGCCCAGCCTGTCACCTGCTCCCCCGGGGGACGATGCAGGTGTGGGGTGCTGTCCCTGAGGCCCCCAGCCCCCAGCAACTGCCTGAGCCCTTGACTTTGGCTCCACAGATTGGGAAAAGGTAAAGGAGAGTTTAGGCTCCCTGTCACTGCCTGTGAGAAACAGCCAGTGGCAGGAATAACCCCAGTGCCTGAAATGCAGCCATGCCTGGGATGGGATCCAGCAGCCACCTGTGTTCCTCTGTACCTCCCACCATCTGCTCAGGGGGGGATTTTCTTTTCTTTTTTTTTTTCCCCCACTTCCTGAACCTCTTTGCTGATAGGAGGAAGAGGAGGAGTAGGGTGGCCTTGACTCTCTTGTTTACACAAAGCCATGGCTGTACCGAGATCTTGGGAAAAATCCAGGATGGATGGGGTTATATGGCACATCCAGCAATCTGAGCCGAGTGATGAGCTGAGATCATCACTGGGTGGGACGGTCATGACAGTCACCTTTGTCACAAGGCAGGGACCTGGGACAAGGCTGAACAAGGGGTTGGGGACCTTGGGAGCCCAGAGGGGATGCTGCAAAGTGCTCACCTCTCCTGGTGCCCCTGGCCATGCCAGATTTTGGGAGGCAGAAGGCAAGTGATGCCAGCTTTGGGGGAGATTTCCCATTGCAGGGGGTTTTACCCTTCTCTGTCCTCGTAAACCAGAGCCCTCACCTCCTACCCATCTCCCCATCCTGGCACCCACCTCCTTGCAGGGAGTGGAGGTAGCACTGGGCAATATGTGCACCCAGTTTCAGGTAGAACTGAGGCCTGAGCAATGGGATGAGCTGCATGGGACTGACACAGACCACTGAGGGTCCAGAGCTCCATGATGGAGGTTTTATTCCCTCCCTCCTCTCAATTTCATCTTAATATCTTTTTTTTTCCCTGTTTCCTGTTGTCAAATTCCAGGCTGTTTCAATTCTAGGATGGTGAGGATCTTTGCCCTGCTCATGTTTCCAGCAGGGGAAGGGGCTGGTGCAGAGAAAAGGACAGAGGTGGCCTTGAGGAGGTGACAAAACACCCTCCTGGAGCCTCAGAAACTCTGTTTCTGATTGAGAAGAAAAAGTCAGCCTGCAAATTACAACTGTGGCTGCGGTGGTGGCCAGTGCAGCTGGAGTGTGACAGTGGCGGGGAGGGGAACATTGGTGGGACATTTCTTAAGAGAGAAAACAGGTGAGAAACTCCTCTTGCTGCAGGGTCGTGAGCCCCTTGGAGATGTGTCAGCCCAGGCACTCCCGTGGTGTCCGTGGTGGGGGCATTCTCCCTGCACACAGATTCTGCCCGTCTGGCCTGCTCTCTGAGGCTTTGCTGTCAGGATTGGAGGGGTGTGTTTGCTCTGGGATGAAGGAAATGCAGACCCAGAGCCTCCACCAGCCCCTTTTCCAAAGAGGCAGATGCTGCCGCTGGGCACAGGAAAACCCCGTTCAGTCCAAGAGTTTGGTGTCCCCCAACGTGGGAACAGGGCAGGTGACAGACACACACAGGCCAGCTTGTCCCCTGCATGCATCCAGGTTTTAATACAGTGGTTCATCCCAAGGCACCCTGCTCCTGGGGTGTGGATGGTGGTGGGGTCCCTTGGGGCATCCTCATGGGACACCCATGACACCCTAATGTCCCCAAAGCCAGCTGCTACAGAGAGACCACGTCCACTGGCATGGGCAGAGTTGTGGGGTAGTGACAGAGGGGCTGGGGGGGTCCTCGGTGCTCCCTGGGGTCACCCACTGCCTCATCCTCCTTGCAGCCAGGGTGGGAAGTTCAAACTCAGTCCCCCTCACCCGCTGGGGTTTCTGCACTTTGAAATGCAAACCTGCCTTTCAATGCAAATGCTGCGAGAGGTTGGGCCCAATAAAAGCCTGTGGGCAGGGAGGTGCCTGGCCCCAGGACAGGCTCCCCAAGGCGCCCAGGTGAGCGGTGGCGAAGGAGGGGCGGCCGCCTCCCCGCCAAACCCCAGCGGCCGCAGTCGCGGCTCGGCGGCGCAGCATGAGCGCGGGGACGGCCCGGGAAGATGTACGTGGGGTATCTTGTGGATAAGGACACCAACATGTATCCCAGCCCGGTCCGGCACCCCAGCCTCAACCTCAACCCCCAGAACTACGTGCCGGGGCCACCCCAGTACTCGGACTTCGCCAGCTACCACCATGTGCCGGGGATTAACAACGACCTGCACCACGGGCAGCCGGCAGCTGCCTGGGGCTCTCCCTACACCCCTGCCAAGGAGGACTGGCATTCCTATGGGACCGCTGCGACGCCTTCCACCGCCAGCCCGGGGCAGTTTGGATTCAGCCCCCCAGATTTTAACCCCATTCAGCCTCCGGGCTCTGGACTCCTGCCTCCACCCATCAGCAGCTCGGTCCCCCAGCTCTCCCCTAATGCCCAGAGACGCACCCCATATGAGTGGATGAGGCGCAGCATTCCCAGCACCAGCAACAACGGTAAGGAAAGCCCCGGTCCTGCACCCCTGTGCTGCTCTCAGAGCAGGGAATCCCTGGGCTTGGAGTTCTGCAGGGCCGGACCCTGCCCTGTGGCTCTCCCTGCGCAGGGACTGCCAAAGGGACAGCAAGCTTGGCCTCCCCTTGGCGTGACACCCCGTCCTCAAAGAGCAGGGGACCCCACCATGGAGGTGGCAGGGGCTGAGAATGGGCAGGGAGAGTGCTGTCCTTCCTCTTTGGCAGCTGGGCTTACATGGCTGGAAAGTCCTTTCCCCAACTGGTGCCGTTGCCTGCGGCCACTGGGTATGATGGATGGAGCCAGAGACCCCCAGGACCCTGAGGAGGTGTTGGATGGGGGGTGTCAAAAGTGCAAGGGAGAGTGTATGGGGCTGTGGCTGCACATGAGAGTGGGAGCTGGGTGTGAGAGCCTGTGTACGGTGGGTGTGCGTGTGTGTGTGTGTGTGTGTGTGTGTGTGTGTGTGCAAGGTGCCTGAAGCCGTGTGCTTGTGGAGGGCAGGAGCTGTGTGTACATCCATGCTCTGTGTCTGTGCCATGTGCATAAGGTGGATTCAGGGAGGTGCTGTGGGCTCTGTGTGCATGTGCAGGGCACCATGAGCAGTGTGCGTGTGCAGGCAGTGTCCCCAGGTGTGTCTGTGCAGGGTGTGTGTGTGCGGGGTGTCGTGTGAGGGGCACTGTGTGTGTGCAAAGTGTGTCTTGGGGACAGTGCCACGTGGAGGGTGGCTGTGGGTGCTGCAGGTGCACGGCTCTGCAGGAAAGGGTGCCCTGGTTCCTGTGATCACCTCTGGCCTGGGCACCGACCAGTAGTGCTGTCCCCAGGGTCCTGTCCCCACCTCCCAGGGTCCTGTCCCTGCTGAACTCCTGACCTGGGGGAAGCGTCTGGGTGACCCCAGCCCCCTAACCCGCCCTGCTGCCCACTTCAAAGGCGGTGGGCAGATCCCCCTTGAGGCCAGCCCAAATTGACAAGGGCTTCTCTTTGTCATGGAGATGGTGGCCGGCTCCTTTGGCAGAGAGGTGAGGTGCGGGCCCTTTGTCCTGACCTACCCTTACCCTTTCATCTTCCCAGCCTGGACCCTTCCCAGCGGGACCCACGGGGCTTGCCTGAACCTGCCACCCCTCTCCCTCTCCTGTGCTGGCCATGAGCTCCTCAGAGCACTGCTGGGCCCAAACTCACTACAGGAGTGGTTGTGGGCATCTCTCAGGGGCGAGTTTGCTTTGAGTGACTGCTGCCCCATATCCCTGAAATCAGGGCCAGGGCTCCCTGTTTGCAAAGTGTCTCCAGTTTTTGGCTTGGTTTTGGCTCCACACTATTCCCAGTGGCCAAGGCCCATGCAAGGGTCTTCTGTAGAGGTGCCTGGGATCTTCCAGCATGGAAAATATCTGCTGGTATTCCCAGAATCTGTGTGGTGGGGATGGGGACCAGTGACTGCAGAGGAGCAGGCAGAACATCCCGATAAATGGAAAAAAACCCAGCCTCAGCCTGGAAAGAGCAGGGAGAGGCAGGCTGGTATTTCCTGTCCCATTTAAGCACTGAATGTAACTATTTAGGAAAAATGCTTCCCCCCAGATGCAGTGATGGACACCCACAGGCGTGCCAGGGCTGAGGGCTTCCCTCTGCCCGGAGTGGAAAGGGAAATGTGATGTGCAACCCTCCCTTGCAGCTGGAACCCTGCCACTTCTGCAGGTTTTGTAGGTCTAAACATCTTGGTTTCTTCTGAGGAGAAAGGTGGGAGGGGAAATGAATGGGAAAGGAAAGCCATCAGCACACCTCTCCTCTGGATCAAGGCCATGAGTTTACACCCAGCAGTGGGGCTGAGATAAAACAGGGGCTTGAAAGTGCCTCTGATTGAGTTAGACAACAATTGAGTTGATTGAATTCTGGAAAAATATCACTAGTTGCTTACTTTGTATCTCTTAGATCTAATACATACAAAGGAACAAATAAATCAGCCTTGTTCCTCTCACATGCAGAGGAGCAGCCCCAGCCCCACCACAGCAATGTAGGGATGAAAGGCCCATTCTTGGGGTGGTTTCCTTAGGATGACCAGAAAGCTCCTTTTCTAAGTCATCCACAGATTAAGGACCTGTCCTTGCACCTCTGCTGGGTCCAAGCCCAATGCTGCTGGTGCCAAGAAACTGCAGGATTTGGCTGTGGTGGGGTCATGAGCTGGGAGATGGTGGGATGCTGTTGGTGTTTTCCAGTGCTGCCCTTTAAATAAAAGTCATCATTAAGCTTGAAAGAGAGTAGGGCAGAGATGGGTTTGACATAGATAAGGGTGAAGCTCTTAGATGAATCATTTCATTGAAATCAATAAACTGGACTTTAATCAGTCTGAATTGATAAACTCCCCATCTCACCACAGTGGGAATAGGAAATGAATACACAGAGTTTCTCTGTAAAAATATCAACAGTTTCATTGTGAATGCTATAAATCATAATACTTCAGAGGGTTGTAAATTAATGTTCCCTTTCTGTCTTGGCTCATATAAACAGCTCCTGGCCATAGTTTGAAAGCTTTTGGGGAAGAGCTGCGTGGTAGTAAAATAAAATGTGCAGGGAATATGAGTGTGTTGGGCACTTCTGCAAATGTGATCCAGAGCTTGAGAAAAATCAATGAGAAATGTCCCAGTGACTCACTGCAGAGTCAGGCTTTACAGGGGGGTGATTTTATGTACCTGTTGCTACATTCATGTGTGCTTCACTTGGCTGAGCTGAGCTAACCCAGCAGCAGAAGGGATTGCAATGCCAGTCGCCAGGAATTGGGAGTTAAAGTGAACCAAGCTGGAAGATGTCCCCAGGCCTCATTTCTCTCTCCAATGTCACCTCCTTTTCTGCTCATAAAATCTCCACTAGCAGCGTGTCAGAGCCTCACGCTTCCTCCTTATTCACAATTATTTGCAAACTTCCCTGTGAATTGCACCCTGGGTTTATAAAAAGCTCAGGAAGGTGGCTGGAAGTGGGGCTGGCTGAACTTTGAAATTCACCCTCTGCTCATTAGTCATGCAAATCCTCAGATACTGCCTCGGGTCTGGCTTTCAGGTCACTAATTGAGCAGCGGCCGCTGTGTTAAATATTGCAAGTGAAAGTGCAGTTGGAGCATCCCTTGTGGAGGCAAATGTGCTCAGGGCTTTGTGTGACACCAAAGCCCATGGTGCCCAGGCAGGTTTTGGGGTGATGGAAAGCCAGCAGTGGTGCTCTGAGCATGTGGTGATTTGCTGGGTGTGCAGTTTTCCATCTCAGTTTTACTATTTCTAGGTCAGTTTTCCAGCTCTGTTTATTTTCCTAGTGGGGCCCATGAACACTGGGGGAAAGAGTAAAAATCCCAGTCATGAGACAGAAATATTTCCCCTGGACTGCTGGGATTCATGCCATGCTTGGTATGTTTTAGGATGATGGTGCTGGCTGGAGGACAGTGCATTTCCCTGGTCAGTCCCTGCATGGGGAGCTGCTCTTTAGGATATGCTCATTCCCTGTGAGACCCTTTGCTCCACTGGGATACTCGGGGGGTTTGTGTCAGGCCCATCAGTCTTCTCCCCTTGATTATTAACCCACAACCTGCTCCTGGCCCCAGCTGGGGTTTGTTGACTGCTTAGCCTGCTGGCCAAGGTACAGGCCTTTCAAACTTTCCTAGAATTGACTTTCCTTGAACAGAAAGGGCTTCCCTGGAGCACTGGCAGTACCTACGTGATGGGCTTGGCTGGCTAATACCCCGGGATTAGCAGAGGGACACTTTAAACCTCTGGCCAATGACAGATGTTTCCTACAGGGGACCCTTCAAGGACGCCCACTCTGGTGCTGTTAGCTTTGTGATCACTCGGATAAGGGGCCGGATCCTTCCCCCACACTGCCCCATGGCAAGAATGGGCCAAACCCTGTGGGGCTGCAAAGCGGGAGGAGGAATCCTGGTGTCCAGGTGGGACACCCATGCCTTGCTGTCCTCCCCCTCCTGCTGCAGATGAGCCACATCCAGCCATGTGGCAGGTTGAGATGTGCTGGATCAGGGCTGGAGTGAGGTGATGCTCTGAGCGGGGCTGTGTCCATCCCACGTGTGCCAGCAGCCCGTGTGTCACCCCGTCCTCCCGCGCTGCTGTGCTCTTTGACCCAGCCCAGGAGCCAGGCTGGCGGCACTCAGCTCAGTGCTCATAAAACATGGGAACAACTGAAGGAATCTGCCCGTTGCCAAAATAAAGGATTGAATCACTGCAGGGCTGGAAAAGACTTGCCCCAACAACCATCTTTGTGCTGCTGCCCCTGGGGTTGAAGGGCCTCTGGTTGTGTTGTCCATGTCCAAGAACACGGGGTTGTGGTGGGGAACCCCAGCTCGCTCAAACACCAGGCATCTGCTCTTCATTCCCCCAGGGTTTGCACCTCCTGGGAGGAGGATGAAGCTTGCAGGAGGGGTGTCCTCACCAATGGGTGTGGGTGCAGCTCTGTCCCTGTCACAGCGTGCTGGCTGTGCAGAACCCGGCCAGGGCCAGCCTGTGCTCCTGTGCACCAGCCTGCACTCTCCAAATCCAGCTCTTTGACCAGGTGTTTCTGCCCTTTCCTAGAAGCCAGACTGCCCTGCCTGACTGTGCCGTGCATCAGGCCAGGCCTCTGCCTCCCAGCTCTGCGAGTCCCACAAGCCCTGGCCATGCATTCCCCAGCCACACACTCACACTTTGTGCAAAGCTTTTTTGGGAACACAGAGCTTGATCCTCAGCGAGCAGGAGAGCAGAAAGCCATTGGGTTAAGTGGTGCAGTTCAGCAAGTGAAACGTTTCCAGTGCTCTCCATACCAAGCTGAAGCAGGTTTTATTGCTACCCAGTGCACATGGGAGAATTGCAGTTTGCTCTGAAGCCTTTGACACCAGGAAGAAATCCCCAGGTTGTGTGAGGTGAACTGCCATGGAGAGAGCTACCCTGGGCGTAGGAGCATTGCTGGGATCCTTGGAGGGACCTGCAGTACCCTGCAGCACAGATGAGTCCTGCCTCAACCCTGGTGTCTCAAATGTCCATTTTTCCAACCCAGAGTAGAGATGAGGGAGCTCTGGCAGAGTCCATTCAGTGAGGATTCATCCAGCATTCCCTCCCTCCACAGCACTGAGACATTGAATATGTAGAGAGAGAATGTGTGGTTCCTCTCACCCAGTTTTTGACACCCAGCTGTTGTCTAAATCCAAAGCATTCTGGCAGAGGAATGATCTCAGGCAGGGATCTCGGGGAGGATTGCCCTACAGAGGGGGTCGTTTCTCACTGGCAGTGATGAAACAAGCCACATGGCTCCGCTCCTTCGCCCGTGTCGGTCGTCCCATCCATCACTCCTCTGCTTCCTGCGGCACAGGAGAAATAGCCGAGGACATTGAAGTATGCAAGGGAAGGGGAAGGCTTGTGAAAACCGTGAGCTGCTGGTTCCCAGCGCTCAGGGAGTGTGAGGGGCTCGGGTTTAACCCCGCCTCCCAGACCACAGAGGAGCGTGGGTGTTTTGGAGTGGCTGCTGGAGCTAGAGGGGAAAGGAGGGCAAAAAATGAGTGCGGGAAGGGGGTGAACAGCGACGGCATCAGAAGCTCAGCCCTTGCCACCACCAGTGCAGACTTTGGGGTTGCCATTTCCGGTCGGTTTAGGGATGGTGAAATGAGCTGGGCTGTCTGTGCCGAGCCTCAGCATCACCTCTGTGCAGTGCGGCTCCAGCGACGCTGCTCGGCAGAGGGAGCATCGGCCCCTCTGCACACGGGCAGCTGGAGCACATCTGGCTGCCAGATGAGGGTGGCTCCAGCCAGCCTGGAGGCTCCTGAGCTGTAGGAGCCGACCCCAGCCCTTTCCTGGGCCTGGGGTCTCTTGTCATTTGGCATTGCTCTGCTGGCTGTCCTCAGTTTTGTGGGGGTGTGAGGGCGATTTCTCCCCGTGGAGCTGCAGAAGGACTGGGGATTAAGCTGTGCAGGGAATCCCGTGGCTCTGACCCTGGGACTCCACTCTGGTTTGGAACTGCTTGTGTGCCTCAATTTCTCCAGCTGTTGCATTGCCTAAGCTCTGCCAGGGATGCAGGAAATCTTCCTTGATCCTTTCCCAGGGGAGAAATGCCAGATCCTGATAGAGCACTGATTCCTCTGGGATGGGAGGATTTTATCCTCTTCGCAAGCAGATGCTGCTCATTCAGAATGGAGCAGCTTTATCATGGAGAGGAAGCACCCACATGGAAGGGACAGCCTTGCACCGTTTTGCTGCACTTTACCTCCAGGGTGGACCAGTGCTTTCTCAGGTACTCCCTGGTGACAGGACTGTTACACCTGATGTTTTTCAGCATTATAATATTGTAATGCCACCAAATAGTGTGGAAGCAGGCCTCCAGTATAGACAGATGGGCAGACAAGACTGTACAGACAGAGCCAGTGTGGGGCCAGAGCACAGCCAGGAAGGTGGCACCAGACAGGGTGGCTCTGGAAGCACAAGGAGCCAGCACACAGCGAGGCATGAGAGCTGCTGGGGCAGCTTGGCAGCAATGCCTGTCCTCCCTGCCAGCACCTTCTCTACAAAGCAACAGCCAATGTGTCCCCAGGCCTTGGGGACCTCTGCTGTGGGGTGCAGCAGCCGTCACCACCGTGGGCTCTCATCTCAGTGGCTCCAGCCAGCGGATCGGGGCTGCCGTACCCTGGCTTCCCTGATCAGAGCCCTGATAGCTGCACAGCAGCTTCCCACAGAGCCAGAGTTTGTGGCTGTGGTAATTTTGAGCCGCTTCAACCTGTGAAATAGAGACTTTTAGAAAAGCACTGCAGTTTGTGCTCCTGGCTGCTGGCAGCTGTGCTGCTCGTGCTGTGGCTGGGAGAAATGTGTCCCACGGGTGGGGATCCTCCCTTTGGAGCTGGGCTGATCCCCTCGTAACATGCCAGCTTTTACTCCTTTGCTGTTTTCCACCTCCACCCAGGGTGCCACTGCCACCCTACAGTCTCTCTTCTCCCTGGTTTGGACCAGCACCTTCCTAGCTGTTCTTTGAACTGCTCAGCACCAGTCTCACAATGCCCATATTCTCAACATGTTAGGGTCCTTGGGGCACAGTTTTTTACTTAAAGCCATCCTTTAGGGAGGCCAGGACTGGAGATGGTGAAATACGTCTTTCCTGACATCCTCCACTGTGGCTATGAGGGAAGAGAGCCTGGCATAGTGGGCACAGGGATCTAGTTTGATTTTCCCTTTTCCTGCCAGGCTCCTGATGCAGGAGAGGAGCTCTGGTATCCCTGTCTTGGGGCAGGGCTGCTGTGGGGAGTGAATCCAGGCTGGGGTCAGGGCTCCATCCCCCGTGTGTGTGCGTGCACACTCAGGAGCGCGTCCCTTGGGGTTTGCACAGCACATTAAAGCTATTCCCTTATCTAATCATGGCTCAGGTGAGTGCTATTAGGGTTATACATTAACAGTGGTAACGATACCCTCTCCCCACGCAGTCATTGGCCCTGCCTTGATCCCAAAGCCGAAACCATTCCCACTGGTTTCACGGATGGCTCCATTTGCCTGTCCAAGCAGTTCCTTTACCTGGTCTTTCAGGGACAAGCAGGAGGGGCTTGTAAATGCATAGCAGGGTTGGAAGGAGCTGATGACTGTGCTAAGAGACACCACTGGCACCCCCTCTGCACCCCATCCACACTCCCTCCTGGAGCAGCAGCCCCAGCTCCAGGCTATCCCAGCCATGGGATAGCCTGTTTCACCTTTGCCAGGCTTGGCTGGAAATGCAGGAGCAGTTCCATCCCTGTGCTTGGCCATAGGCACGAGGGCTCCCCATAAGGAACTGGCTTGGCTCATCCCGAATTTCCTCTTTCTTTTCACAGAGCCATAAAAAGTCTCCAGGAGACAGTTAAGTGTAACCCAGCATTCATATTCAAGGTGGTTGAATTATTCATTGTCAATGGTATTTCTTGCAAATCCTTTTCTTTTCCTTGTGAATCACCCGCAGTACATCCCCAAATTCAGCAAACATCCGAAACCGGCAATTAGTGGAGGTGAATAACTTTCCATCTCTGACTTGGTTGTCCTCTGTTTTGAGTCTTTTCTAGCTGATATTGAGCAGCAAGTGTTGATATTGATACTGAGCCTGGTGCCCAGCTCACCCAGCAATGGCTCTGCCAGCCCTGAGGCAAAGCACAGCCTCCATCCAGGATAAAAGATGAAGAAGGAATAACAAAGAACAGGCTGTGATGGATCTATTTACAGCTACAGCAGGAAATAATAATTCCTACTGAAATTCATGGCATATGTGGTATTCACAAGCCGCCTTATTTCTTTAGTCTTTAATTTATTTTTTTTACTGTATCTGTCAACTCCTTCACTTTCCAGGTGTTCCTTTTTTCAAAACAGTGGTATTCAAATAACAACATTGCAAGTAAGACGATTTCAAAGTTATTATCTCTTTAGAGACGTTTTTGCTTTCAAATGAAAAAAAAAAGAAAGAGAGATAAATCTATGAGAAAGAAAAAATTTGCAGGAGCCCCTGAGCCTGGAGCAGCCAAAGGGAGCCCCGTTTCTCACGGAGCTGCTAAACCTCACATAAATCTCCACCAGAGCATCTGGTTTATTCTGTAACTTCTTGGGAATTGCTGTGTTTGCAGATTGAGCACAGGTCCCTCCTGGGCTGGGGTGCAGAAGTTCTTTTCATGCCAGTGAACCCTTCCCCTGCGGGGTGGCGAGAGGCAGCAGTGACCCAGGGAAGGACGGGGGCCCTGTGGGACAGCGAGGTCACGGTGCAGATCCTGCGTGGGCTGGGTGCCCCCGGCATGGCTCCAGCCCGGCAGAGTCCCCCCAAGGCAGTTTTGTTTGGAGCTGTCACAGCTTGTGTGTGGCAGAGAGGAGACAAGTGCCTGGCAGAGCTGCCACAGACCCCTTGCACACGGAACCTCTGCGTTTCAGCCCTGTCTCTGCAGACATTCCACATACACCTTGCCCAATCAAATTACCCTTTTTTACTCTTTTTTAACCCACAGAGTCACCCTGTGTGGTCAGAGGCAGGTTTGACCTGGTGGTGGTGACGAAGGATTAGGTGTTTGCTTCCGACCAGCCCTGGGATGAGCTGGGCTCCCCACTCTCTGAAACAGCCACTAAATTCATCCCATCCCTCAACTGCAAGTTAGTGGCTGAAGTTCAGCTCTGGTGCTGGAACTCTGGTTCTATTCCTGGTCATGTTGCAGCCTTGCTGGGCTCCTTCCCTCTTCCATGGATCACTGGAGAGCTTCAGTGCTTCTTGTGGACTGTGCTGGGACCCTCAGCCATCATCCTGCTCATGCTGTGCTGAGCCCATGCCAGCACCACCAGGAGCAATGGCAGGAGGACACAGACAGTGGCACAGTCATGGAAATTGGGTGCTAACTTGAGTTGAGTGACTGCTGCTTGTGTGCCTGGGAGTGCCAGCGTCAAGTCCCAGCAGGGCGAGATGCCTTCCATGCTCATCCCAGGTCCCATTTGCTCCCACTCCGGCTTCCACACCTGGTTTGCTCAGTGGTCAATGCCATGAGCTGGATCTTTGTGGCTCCTGCTCATTCATTAGAAAACCAGCTGCTTTTTTCCATCCCATGTGATGCTGCAAGGGAAATGACCCCAAGGGAGCCCTGTTCCCACCTGCAATGGACATGGGTTGTCCTGTCTTCAACTGTTTTACATTTAAGTTTCAGCATAAGAAATGGCTTAGGAAAGTCTCCATCTCCTTGCAATGGGTGAGCAGGAGAGAGACACTGTCAAAAATAAAACTGAGCTGGTTAACAAACAGATTTTCAGCCTGGAGGTTGGGGTTTTGCTCTGTGGATGTTCTCTGATGTCTTATTAGGGTGTCTAGAGCCCAATTTTCCTCTGCACCACCTGAACTCCTGCTTCCACTCGGATGGTGTCAGAATTTAATTATATTGCTGAGACTGCCCAGTGTCCAACTGATTTGGCCCAAATGGGTGGATGTGCAGAGGACTCGTTAGGGAGAACGGATGAACAGGATGGCAGGCACACAAAGATCCCCTTTCCTGGCAGAACCAGGCTGCAAGCAAGGTTATTTAGGTTGCTGGGTAACTAGAAATCCCTTTCTGCACACCTGCAGCAGTAGTGTGCAGTATCTTGTCCATGCTGATACACCCAGGGCAGCCCCAGGGAAATCCATGGAGCTGTTCTGGGCTTGCTCCCACTCCTTTCCACAGCAACACTGCTCTCAGCATCAGAAATTCAGGAGAAAATGGGCAAACACATCTATCAGGCAAACAAATGGCCAGGCATCATCCCTCTCGACTCCCTGGAACAGGATTTTGTAATTTTGGGTGGAGAAGTAAATATTCACAGCTGTGTTTATTCCCTGCCTATGGGCTCTTCTCCAGAGGAAAACACCAGGAACTTGTCAGCAAACTGCTGGGCATGGGTGTCCTCCCTCGGAGTGCCACCTGCCCGCCATGGCCCAGGCAGGGTTCCACAGCTCACCCTCTGTGCCTGTGGAATAACAGAGGAGCTTGGGAAGAGGCAGCAGGGCCACCTCTGACTGTATTTTGCTGCTAGAAAGGAGCAGGTGCTATTTGCAGTCTCATGGGATGTGTAACTGTGTGCACAGAGATGTGGCTCTTGATGGCCCCAAGCTCTGGCCATGTCTGGGGGGACAAAGGAGAGATTCAGGCTGGCTTTGGCCAAACACCCCTGGCCCATGGAGCCAGTCCCCAGAAGTGCTTAGGCATCATGTGGGCTTTCTCCAGTGCATCTTTAAAGACTGCACCAAAAGCACTGCCCTCTGTCTGAGCACAGTGCAGGGAGAAGGACAGTAACCCTCTTGGTGGCAGAGAAATGTGCTCATTCCAGGGTTTTCTGTCTTTCCTCTGTTCTGATCCATGCACATTCAAGTGATGGCACCTTGGTTTTGGGCTTCCTAGCAAAGAGCTGGGCTTTCCTTAGCCCTGCCAGGCGGCCTCTCCTCAGCCCATCGCAGGACCTGCAGCTCTGCTCCTCTCAGGGGCCAGGTGCCATGGCATGGGAGATTTATGGTCCATCTTCCTGGGGCCCCTCTAAATCCATCCTGCTCTTTCCACCAAGCAATTCACCAAAGCCCAGGTACCTCCCAACAAGAAGAAACACCCTGGTGCTAAACAGGAAGGATGTTAAAGCCGGTAGGAGTCTCCTGACTCTCTTTCCCACTGGTCCCCAGGGCATTGCCACGTTTCTCCTGAGCTCTCCACAGGTGGTTGTGTGTCTCCTCCTCAGCCCTCAGGGATGCTCCCTCCCTTCCACTGCTCCCCTTCTTCCCCCCTTGGCTCACCCTCCACTCTGCTCTCTCTGCCAGGCAAGACCAGGACAAAAGACAAGTACCGGGTGGTGTACACGGACCACCAGCGCCTGGAGCTGGAGAAGGAGTTCCACTACAGCCGCTACATCACCATCCGCCGCAAGGCCGAGCTGGCCGCGGCCCTGGGGCTGACCGAACGGCAGGTGAGTGCTACAGTGTTCCGGGAAAACCACATCCTGGGAGGAGCTGAGGATGGGGAAGGGTGAGGGCTGTAGCCCAAGCAGTTAGAGGAGGCCCCACCTTGCTCCACAGACACCCCTTCCTTTCCGTGCGTTGGGGAGCCCTCTCTGCCCCGTGGGGACTGAGGGTTGTCATCCTTGCCTGCATCCATCCTCATCTCTGCATTGCCCTCTTGTCCCTTCTGCAGGTGAAAATCTGGTTTCAGAATCGGAGGGCAAAGGAGAGGAAGGTGAACAAGAAGAAGCTGCAGCAGCAGAGCCAGCCCACCAGCACCACCACGCCGACCCCTCCAGCTGTCAGCACGCTGGGACCCATCGGAGGCCTCTGCAGCAGCAACACCCCCAACCTCGTCTCCTCATCTCCACTGACGATCAAGGAAGAATTCATGCCTTAACCCTCTTCACCAGCTACGGACCCCAAGAGAAAAGCACTATGCAGCAGAGCCCCACCAGCCCATGTGCTCTGAAGGGCAACAGCCCCTTCCCAAAGACATGACTGTCCCTGGCTGAAGTGATGGGGCAGACAGCAAGGCTAGGCAAGGTGGCACTGGGACCTTCCCAAGGGACTGCTGGGCTCTCCCCTGTGTAAAAAACATGGGTTAGGTACTGCTGTCCTATAGGAACCACACACTGGTTTGGTCTCTAGTCTTTGTTGCCCACGGCAAGATCCTCATGTGAGCAGAAGCAAGGGGGTGATAGTGGAGGAGGGCTTTCCTGTGGTGCTCCAGGTGCTTCCTTTGGTGCTCCTGGCAATCCAGCTGCCTGGTGCTTTTGGGCTGTTCGAACAAGACTGAAGTAGAAAAAAGACCTGGCTGGACTCAAGGCAAAGTGAATTTCTGCTGAGCTGGACGCCTGGGAAGTGGGGTGAGGAGGGCAGAACCAGGCAAGACCCTCGGCTGTAGGGAGCCCTTCAAACCATGGTGGTGGTGGCGAGCTGGAGCACACCGTTGACAAGAGTACCTGAACATCCCTGCCCTTGTCCCCAGTGACCCTGGCAGTGTCCAATCCTGCATCCCCAGCTCTGCCCCTGCAGCCACACAGAGCCATGTGCAGGCATCTCTGGCAGCCCTGGTTCCCGTGGCTGTGCCATGGCAAGGTGGCACTGCAGCCACTGGAGCACAGGGAGGGGAGAGGAGGGAGCCTGGCACAGGCACAGAGGGGGCAGACCACCCTGCTGAGTCCTTCCGTGGGGAAGGGAAGAAGAAGGGAAGGTTTGCCATCAGGACAGGGTCTGAGAACCAGCCCCAGGCTGTCCAGAAGGTCCAGTACTGGGAGAGCTTTGGGTGCTAGTCCAAGGGAGCACAGTAACTACAGGCACCAGGAGCTGCTGCCAGGTGGGCAGGGGCCTCCTCAGGCATGCAAGAAATGACTGGCATGTGCCCTGGTGTTAGGTGATGGAGAGGTGGTTTTCAGAAAGACAGAGAAGCTTTTCTTTTCCTGTTTTCTTTAAAACGACAGATTACAGGACTACAGCTTTTGTCCTCCCTGCCTCCCTGATCTTCCATGCATTGCACTCCCTCACCCCCTGTGTTCCCTAGGCCAGTTAGCTAAACCCCATCCATTCCTTCTGGTGAACTGCAGCTGACAAGTCCCTTCATCCTGCTGAGTCTTGACCATTGTATAGGCCCAGGTTAAGGTACAGCCCAGTTTCAGCAACCCCAAAGGCCAGTGGGACACAGGAGGGTCTGTGGCTCCTTCTCAGGCCTGCACCAAGTGCTCCTCAGCTATGGCTTCTGAAGACCAAGACAGGGATGAGGGAGCCTGAACCTTGCATGGTGGCTTGTGTGACATTTCTCAGCATTTTCTCTCCAAGCTCTGGGAAGATGGAGCAGCAGATATGTCCCTGCTGCCTGAAGAGCACTCAGCCAAACCCTCACATCCCGCCTGACACCACTTGTGCCTTGCATCCCTTGGCCACACCATCCACTGCCAGCCCCCACTGCTCCCAGCCCACAGAACACAAAGTTCCCAGGTGTGCTGTGGCTTTTGCAAGTGGGTCCCTGTTATCCCACTGTGTCCACTGCTCTGCTCCAGCTCTGCTCAAGGGCTTTGGGTCTCCCTCCTGCCAGTGACACTTCCCACGGCCACTGTTACCAGGTGCGCTTGGTGATGAGGACAAATGTTTGCATCGACTCAGGACTTCAGCTCAGTTTTTGTGTATATAAGGCAGAACCGATTTCCCTTTTTATTTTCTAGGCATCAGTGAAAATAAAGACAAGCAGGAATCCTGTGTGACACAGGTTTGTTGCTGTCATTCCTGGCCCGTGGTGCTGCGGCAGGGGAGGGTGCCGGCTCTGGAGTCGCACTGGCGCCTCCAGGGTTGGGAAGGGTTTCTTGAGGCAGCAGCCTTGTCCCTCAGTGTGCCTGTCCCACAGGGGCACTGCTGGCAGTGGCATGGCTCATATTGTGGCATGGCACTGCCACATCTCATTCCTTTGGCACCAAGAGGGATGGCAACGCTGGGTGACACTATGGCTGCAAACTCGCAGCACTGGAGACAGAGCGGGAGAGGGTGAGGCCATGGTTGGGCTGGCAGAGGCCAAAGAACAAGGCCAGCTGCCCACGGATGTGGCCGCCTCCCATTGGCGCCTCCTGGTCTCTAATCTCATTTTATGGCTGTCGATGGGCTGAATATCCTCCTTGTCCAAGATGAATAAACAGAGAATGAGGATGTGAGATAGTGCCTGGGACAGCTGGCGTCGGTGCCCAACACTCTCCCCTCTCCATCCCATCAGTGTTTCTCTCATCTAGCAGGGCACTGAGCAAGGGGCTGCCCTCGAATCCCTGCCCCAAATGGCTTCTCCAGCCCCAAAACTCCTCCCCGTGCCAAGCATTGCCTGGGGTGTGTTGAGGTGCCAGGGCAGGACAGCTGGCTGTGGAGGGACAGCCGAAGCAGGATAAAGTCCTCGTGGGTGGAGGAGATGGAGGAGTGGGAACAGGATGAGGTGGCATTGCTGAGAGAGGGACAGAGCAAAGGGTTTGTTCCTGCAATTGCAACAGCGGCTGCACCTACTGCTGCACCTTGGTGACCCTGTGCTCACCAGCACGGTGCCGGGCTGCCCATGGCACAGGAGAACCACCTCACTGCACCCCTGCAAGGAAACGTGGGGAATCGGGAGCTAAAACAGGCAGCAGGAGGCAAAGGCAATGGAGCTGGTGCCATGTGGGAAAGGGATGAGACTGGATCAGCCACCTGCCTGAAGAGCTGGGCTGGACTGGGGAAACTGGGGCTGCTTCTGCGTGCAGATTCCAGCATGGTCCCCATGGTGGGAGCCGAGTCCCCCACACTCATCATCCTCCCTCACTGGGCTCTGGCTGCCTTTAATGTCCAATTTTGTGATTGCCATGTGGAGTCCAACCATGGTGGGATCCTGCCCCAGCAGGGGATGGGGTGATGGCAGCCCAGCACTGGGCATCACCATTGTCTGCAAGGGGGGAGCCTGCAGAGAATAGTGGGGAGGGGAACAGAGCCCTGGTGGGGGTGAAATGTGCATCTCCCAAGTTCACCTGCAGTATTGGGCGGCCTGCAGGGAGATGAGGGGCTGGGACAGAGGGAAGATGCTCCACTGCCTGCACAGAGAGGCTGCGGGTGCCGTTGACAGGATGAAATTCCAACTGATACCCTAATCTGGCGCCTGCCTGTTTGCACAGCAGGGTAAAAGTCCAGGGAGCTGTGGGCTGTGCCCTTGGGTCCCTGCCACCCGTGTGTGCACAGGGAGCCGGCGCTGGCGGGAAGAGGCAATAAATGCACCCACACACCCAGTCCCCCCTTCCCCCTACACACACACACGCCCCTTGACCGGGTGACGAAATGCATCTGCTCTGTTCCCCCTCCCATGTCCTCCCCTGCGCCCTGCATCTGCCGTTTGGGCAGGGATGGGTGAGCCATGCAGGGCCCTCCCTGTGCCAGGAAAGGGGCTGCTGGGCGCCGTGTCCCCACCAGCTTCGGAACTTTTGGTTCAAACCTCCTGGACACGTGTCACCTTGGCGGTTTCGCCCCGGCAGGTAACAAACACCTGGTTTTAGCACCTGCCTCCCCAGTCACATGTCCCATGTGGAACCTGGCCCTTATGGGGACAGCCTGCCCTCAGAGCTAGGGGACCTGTCCTCTACAAGTTCCCGCAGTTTCTCCCTGCTCCTCCCTCTGCGCTTTCCATCAGCTCCCACTGCCCAGCTTTACCCCTCCTTGGAGAAATCTTGAAACCATCATCAAAATAAGGCCACGCACAGCAGGTGGCCGAGAACACCCGTCCTGCCAGCAGCCTCCAGCATGGCACACTTCCCAGCAGTGACTAACCAGAACACCGCTGCCTTGTCGCCTTCCTCGTGTCTGTGGCGAGGATCCCTTCTTGCTGCCAGCCACCCTCTTGCTTCTTCCCGAGCGGCTGCCACCTGGATGTGTGTGGGCTGCCCTGGCAGGGTGAGCAGGAGTGTTTCCCCGGCCTGTGTTCTGCCCTCTCCTTGCCCTCCAGTGTCACAAAGAGCAGGCAGAGCCAGTGTCTGTCTGTGCTGCATTGGGATGGAGGGTGTGTGTTGTTCTTTGGCCCATGAGAAGGGAAAGGTTTACTTGGTGTCCCAGGGGTGGCTCAGAGGTGGAGTGGGAGAAAGCAAAACTTGCTAGAAAATGCTTGTGTGTGCTACCTAGTGTCAGCCCCTTGGGGATCAGGGCATGGGGACTGTTGTGCAACACCCCGTCCTCCTCTCCTGGGCTTTTTGGGGTCCCTAGATTGCACTGTTCCTTCTGGCTGTTGCTGCCTCTGGTGTGTGCTGTTCCATAAAGTGTTTCTTGCCAGCTCCAGGGCAAAGCAAGACTTGGCCCAGCCCTGCAATGCTGTGCTGGAACATCCCAGGTGCCTGGACCATCTACTCCCTGGTGATGCCAGGCAATGAAGAGCTGATGGTGCTACCACAGCAGCACCAGACCAACCAGAAAAGGGAGTTTCAGATATAGAGCATCCCAGCAGCAGCGGTATCAACATGGACATTTCAGGGCACCATCAGCCCTGGGTGTCTCTAATAAAAAATACTGCCCTGGACACAAGAAGACAAGGCCGTGAAGTCTGCTCAGGAGTGCTGAATGGTTGTGTAGAGATCTGTCCACAATGGTGACATGGGGCTGGGACAGCTGTAATAGGGTGGCACCAGCCTCTCCTCTGCCATGTCACGGAGGTGGCCATGGACCATCTCTCTTTAGGTGATTCCCAAGGGAAAAAGTCAAAAGGCTGATTCAGATTGCACTGGCACGGAAGGCAAACACAGCATCCGTGCCCTGCATGAAGGCTGAGGTAGGGACAGTGCTTGACACAGCCCCTGGCCATCAGCCTGGCCAGCTTCAGGCTCAGCATTCCCAGACAGCATCCTGGGAGAGGGAGAAGGGGTGGGAGAGTCCCAGGCAGGTAAAACCAGCCTGAGTGAATTCCCAAAGCTAATTTTTATTTTTGAGGAAGCTGTGAGTGTGTGAAAAGAGATGTTTGTTGGGTTATGTAGTTTTGCTCTTTTCTCCTTTCCCTGAGAAATCCAGGTAAATATTAGCTCTGAAAGACCCATTGTGCAAATGCTGAGCCACTTCATCGTGTTGGACTCCTGCAGAAATGTGTCTTTATGCTGAGGATATCTTTCCTTTCAGGGAAAATTTTCAGAAGTACTCTGAGGGCTGCAGGAGCACAACTGCCATTAGATGTCCTGGAGATTTGTTTTTACATCAGGCAGGCTGAGTTCTCTCTGTTCCAGCCCGGTCATTGTCCTCCTCATCCCCAGTGCTGCCCACTCACCTTAAATCTGAGTAAAGCATTTGGGCAGAGATCTGGGTCAGGTTGAAGCAAGGAAAAGGGACACATCCAGTGCCAGAACACTGGGCACAGTCCAGGGATGAAGTGATGGACAAGTGGATATTATCATGGGAAAGAGGTGGGTCCTGAGCTGTCCTGGCCCCACACTGGCCCTGGAGCATGTGGGGTTGTCCTTTCTCCCAGCCGCACAGGAGACATTTCCACCACGGAAGTGGGAGTGGCAAGCACAGACCAGCTCTGCCACCTCACGGAATTTGAGTGAGCATGGGGGTGAAAAGCCAACATCTCCCTGGACGTTGGAGCTCCAGTATACCACTGCTGACTCAAACATGGACTTCTGCATCCTGGAGACGTGACCTGTGCTCCAGAATTGGGCCCATGGTGTGCTGGGCTCAGATGCTCACCCTGGGGGCTGCCCAAGGATTGCTCTTGCCCTCAGCATGTGTTGGTCCTACCCAAAGGGGCTGATGGCTGTGGAGCATCCCCCTCTCCTGGACTGAGGGCTGGGCTCAGGCAGCATGGGGAAAAATCACTTCTGACCTGCTGAAGCTCCAGCTGTGTCCTGACACAGGAAAATCATCTCAGAGCCAGACAGGAAGGTGCTGTGAGCTGCTGGCATCTGCATTCACGCTGCTGCCATCGCTACGTGGGGTGCCAGTGACAGAGTGCCCCAAAGTCGAGTCCTTCCCTAGGGACACCTGATGCATTTGTGGCACGGGTGAGGCAGCAGCCGTTCCCCCTCGCTGCCCGGGTGGGGGGCTGAGGTCCCGGAGCCCCCCTTTCCCCGTCAGGAGCGCGTCTGACAGACAGACCTCCCTCCTCCCTCCCTGCTCCGCACGCAGCCATCCTCCACTCGAGGCAAACCTTTCCTCCAGCCTCGCTCCTCACGTCCCCAGCTCTCCCTGGCAGCAGGTGGGTGCGTATTCCTCCGTGCCGGCCATCGTTTCCCCGCTCCCCCTTCGCCCTCCCCAGCGCCGGAGAGAGGGAGAGGAAAAGTGTCGGAGCGGGGCGCGCATAGCAACAGGGTCTGGGATGAAGCAGGTTCGGCAGCAGCATCTCCGGAAGGTGAGAGCCGGGAGCGGGGATGCCCCAGGGGTAGGAGCAGGGGACCAGGGGTACCCCCGGCAGGTGAGAGCCGGGAGCGAGCGTACCCCCGGGCTGGGAGGGGAGCAGGGATAACCCCGGGCTGGGAGCGGGGGAGTCGTGCCCGTCGCCTCGCATCCCGTCCTCGGGAGCCTTGGTGGGCAGCCGACGGGGATCAGTCGGATGTTGGCGAATAGTGTTGGTGCACGGGGCCAAAGCGGAAGATGGTGGGCAGAGGGAGGGGGCATTCCGTGCCCACCGCTCCTCCCGAGCGGGAGGCACCGCTGCCCCCCGACCCTCCCGTGCCAGCAGGTGCTGCCGGCCGTGAGTGACTCAGGTTGTGTCTGGCCGGGCGCCGCGGGTGGCACCGGGGGCAGAGCGGGCTCCCCGCAGCCTGGCGCCCCGGGAACGCTGCTCCCACCCGCCCCGGGACTGCCCGGGCTCGGGGTCCCTCCCGCGGGATGAGCGCGGGGAGCTGGGCAGTGCCTTTCCCACCTGCAGCTCGGGTTGCCTCCTCATCCTCCACCACAGGATTTAAAGGGCTGTGGGTGATGGGGGATCAGCTGGACGCTGAACTCTGGGTTCAGGGCAGAGCTGTCAGAGCTACAAACCCTTTTTACATCCATTTTTAACCCAATGGTTGGGCTTTCCAATCCTAGGCTCCCCTCCACTGCTGCTTTGCTCTTACCCGTCTGAGTTCCCATTTGCCCCCACACTGGGGACTGACTCCTTTCTCTGGGGACAAGGGGAGCAGGGTGGCAGAGGTGGTGTCAGCCACAACTCCATCACGGGCATGGGCTGCTGCTGAATGGGTCAGCCCTTCCTGGAGCAGCCCAGGCAATGACCCAGGGCTGGGAGCCTCTTCAGCTACACCCTCTGCCAAACCATGCCCGTTGAACACAGGGCAGGTTGACTCTGTTCAGATGAATGAAAACCCAGGGGAGTTTCATCCCTGCCAGGAAATTCCTAGGATATTGGGAAATGACGTAAAAAACCCAGCAGTATCCTGGTGACAGCCCTGACAGCCTATTCCTCCACTCTTGTTTGGAGGCATTGCTTGGCTCTTCTCTTTCCTCCTCTTTCCTACAAATCACTTTCCCAGATGGCTTTGTGACTGCAAGATCCATTAAAAGTAGTCTTTGCCCCTCGCAATGGCTTTCTGAGTTACTTGATGCTGGTGACCCTCTTTAGCATTTATTCAGGAATTCATTTAGTCCCGTGGTGATTGGTTGGGATGGAAAGCAGATGTCTCTGGAGTTATTTTCCCCATTCCCAGTGCTGCTCAGAGCCCTCTGTCCTTCATTACCCAAGAATGCTATTGCTGAACTCCAGATGGAGGACCTGGTGCTCACAGCCACCTTGAGACCGCTGTGTCCAGTGCTGGCATTGGGCTTGTCTGGAGCTGGTGGTGGCTGATGGAGAAATGTGCCCACCCAGGACCCTGACAGCCTCCTCTTCCTCTCATTATGATCCACTTCCCATTGGTGAGCTGGAGTTTTAAACCTTCTTACCAGATATCTTTTAGACATATGGAAATACCTCTTCATTAGAGAAGGTCTTTCTCAAGCTCTAAGAATTTCAGGTTGGTTGTTCCATAATAGTATTTCCAGAAGAGCTGAGTGGTTGTTTTCATTTATTTGATTCTTTTCTTTGGGGTTTATTTGGTAAAAATGGACTAAATCCCGCTGGAACCACTGGTGGGAGCCATGGTTCGTGCTGTCCTTTCCTATACCTGGCCAAGCTGCTGAGCAGAATCCTCCTACCTGAGCCACTGCCCTCCTCTGCCTGCCACAAACTGCCTCCAAACTTCCCCAGGGTTTTCAGATGAAAAACCACAAACATTTGTATCTGTGCATTCTCCCTACCCTTTGGACATTGTTGTAATGAGTTTGCTTCAGCCTCAGCCATCTCCAGCCCTCAGCCTCCCTGTGCTGGGGAGGTTGCTCCCATCACTTGCTCCCTCTCATGGCATCTGCTGTGATCCCAGTGGGGTCACCCCGGGTCAGTGCAGCTCTTTGAGGGGCTCTTCCACACCACAGCAGTGCTTTATTTGCTTCTCTTTCTAAGTGATATTACATTTGAATTAATTTTGATACCTTTTTTTTTTTCCCTCTCAGAGATTAACAAGCAATTCAAACTAATCTGAAGTGACTCACACTTTAGAGACTCACTGTGCTCAGATCCGCAGGGGAGAAATCTGGTGCTGGGTGGCATTTCTCTTGCTCCAAGGCTGTGATCCATGCACAAAACACTGACAAAATAACCCCACAATGCCAGCTTGAATGGAGACAAAATAGGATGCAAACATAGCTTTGATCTGGCCAGGGTTTTTTCACTCAAATACAGCTGAGTTTTGGTTTAAGTGAATTGGTTTAGAGCAAATAATTAGCACAGAGCCTTTTCCTTATAGACCTGAGCTCTTCTCTTGGCAGAGACTAAAGTGCTTTTCCTTCTCGGTGACCTTTGCTTTGCTGGCTTCTTTGGGAGCATCTTTTGGTGAATAATGGAAAGTGATGCTGTGTTCAAAGAGGCCGTGGTTGCCAAGGGAGCTGTTAGTCCCCGTCTGTTTATAACTGTGAGACAGGAGCCCGGCTGGAAGGATGGCAGCTGACGGTGGAAAGCACTAGAGCAATACTGTAGCACTGGAGCACTTCAGCTGCTGCTGAAAAAGAGAATTCCTGTTATGACAGAGACTGAAAGAGAGCATTAATCCTTAAAAAAAAGGCTCTAGAATCAGGCTGGTGTGTGAGATTTCCAGCAGTCTGAAGTAGGGAGGTGTGCTTCTCTCTGCTATTTGGGACAAAGATGGGCTGGAAGCCTTAAATATTGTGCTTTGTAATTCATTTCAAGTCAGGCACATAGGACAGTTTTCCTGTGATTTCTGTGGAAAGGCTGGGATTTGGGGGAATTTTGAGCATTGCAGTCATGGAACAGCCTTTCTTTGTGTTTTCCAGCAGCACCCCTGGCCTGTATCTTCTCAGCTTGCCCAATGGGGCCAACTGATATTGTCCTTGGGGTTTATCTGACTCTTGAGTGGTCTCTGCTTTCTGCTCTGGGGTCCTAAATTTGAGCTGTAGAGCTCCAGATAAGGATATTAACAAGGGGGGCAGTCATTATTGAGACATAAGTGACAAACTACATCTCATGGCCCTTGAAATGGGGACTGAGATGGGGACCAGGCCATTTACAATTTGGAAAAGGTCCCATTGGTTCCTTTCATTTCCTGTTTTTGTTACTGTGTTGATTTTTGTGCTACATCTGATGGATAGGGACCCGCATGTATCAGACCTTGCAGCTCTACCTGTGCCCTCCTGCAGGTGTTTAGGATTCAGACAGAGATGCAGGAATTAGGCAACAGGATTTAATGATCTCCCAGCATCCCTGCTTGCTGGTTTTCTGTGATTCAAACCTGGAAAACAAGAGCTCCCCAGGCAGTATAATGGACTGGGAAGCAATTTTTTTTGGAGGGAAAGACCCAACTGTGATGGTCCCTATGTGGCAGGGATCTTTGTGAATATATGTTTTAGCTGCTGAAATTTTTGGGAGGGAGTTCAGAGCAGCCTGTCCATCCCCTGCAAGCACAGACAGCTGTGGGTTGTGCCCATTCTGTGTGCTGGGCTAATTAGCAGGCACGGCCATGGCTTGGAGGTGTTGCCAAACCACAGAGCTGTATTGAACAGCTGCAGGAGGGCTGCCAGGTACCAACAATTTTATAGCAACAATATTATATATGGGTCATATTTTGGCTTTTCACCCTGTGTTTCTGCAATTTTTTCTTCCGTCTCTTGCCTTGTGATGGTGGCAGGGAGCAGGGGTGGGCTTTTCACAGAGGAGTTTGGTGTAGGAACTTTACTGGAGCTGCATGTTTCAGGTTGGCTCTGGGAAGAGTTTCCCTGGCTTGTCCTGTCCCTTGAGGTGTTTGTGCTCCAGGTGGGGATGGGGAGGAGTTTGCCTGTGCGTTTGGTGCCTTTGAGCTGCAAGCAGCATGTCTGCAGTGCCAGCAGCCGGGGGTTTGGGGTGCACCCTGCGAAGGGTGGGAGCTGGCAGAGCCCTCTCCGTCAGCATCGTGGCTCGGTGTCTCCATGGGAACCAGCAGCAGGAGCATCGCCCAGTCCAGTCCAGCTGGAGAGGAGGAGGAGGAGAGGAGGTGGCTGCCACCTTCCCTGAGGCCGTGAAAGGGCAGCACTGAGCTCTGATCACCAGCCAGCTCTGGCCTCCTGGGGGCTGGGGTGTGCTGCAGGCTCTGAGCACATGTGCACACTGGTACAGGGGACCCACAGCTCCTTCTGGCTGATCCCTCCAAACCCAGGTCCCTCTCCCTCAACCACATCCCATGGGTTTGTTCCCTATGATTATGAACAGGGGCAGGGAAATGGCTGCTTTTTTTTTCTTTAGAGAGCCCAAGAAGAGAAGGTTCCCAAATGGGCTCCTCCTGCCCTGGTCCTGGTACCTTGTCAGCAGGGACGCCAGAATCCTCCTGTGCCTCAATGCACACACGATCAATTCCCATGCCAGGGCACGGCAACATGTGGTGGCACAGGGACGGGATCCTCGTTCCACCCCTTTGTGCTGCCTGGTTTTGCTGTAGGTGTTTCTCTGACGGGTTCTCATCTGGCAGCTGCTGGCTCAGGCTTTCAGCCCTGGAGGGAGGGGAGTCAGTGGGGATGCCTTCCCTGCTCTCCTGAGGTCAAGAAATTGGGGAAACTCAGACTGAGCACCTCACCGCAGACCTGATGTATGCCCACACACAAACACAGAGGTGCCCTTGAGGTGCATCACCCCAGCCCAAATGGATTGCAGGACTCACGCTTCCACTTGCAGAGCTGAGGCAGCGGGGAGGAAGGGAATGGGTTAATGCCCTGCCTGTGCTGCATCGATCCAGAGCACATTAGGAATGCTGGAAGGAGGTCTCTCATCTCGCAGCAGGCACAACTGGGAGTATCACTAAATTCCCACAGTGCAGGCTTTTGGCAGTTGGAAAAGTGTGAAAGATGCACGGAGCATTTAAAGGCAGCCAGCTGAGTGCCTGGCATGGTGGCACACTTGGGGCTGGGTGTCACACTCCCTGGCACACCACTGCACTTCTCCCACTGTCCTCGTGCCCATTTTCTGCAGGAGATCCAGAAAGTTCATTGTGGCCCCCTGAAAGGATGTCTTTGGAACCTGGGGTTGTGAGTTGGGTCCTGCTGAACCTTCCCAGGATGAACTGGGACAATTCTGCCTTTCCCAGGGGAGCTCTGGCCCTGTGGGATCACATTTATCCCTTTTGTTTGCTCAGAGGCAGAGCAGGGCATTGGCTGGGGCGGTGAACAGAAATCTGCTGGAACAGGATGTTCCCAAGGGACAAGTGTCAATGAGCTGGGGTCACAAATTCACACCCGAGTTCTTGGCACTTCGTCCCTCTCTCCCATTCTTCATTCTCTGTTTTTATTCCTTCCTCAACCCCTGTCTGCCCTCTCCCACACCCTGGTCCCTCACTCAGCCAGTGACACCAGATCTCCTGGTGAGCCCCAGCAGCCAGGATGGGGACCTGGGCTCCGAGTGCCCTGAAGACAGAGGGAACTGGACAGGGCGGCTGGATTTCCTCCTCTCCTGCATCGGGTACTGCGTGGGCCTTGGAAACGTCTGGAGGTTTCCCTACAGGGCCTACACCAATGGAGGAGGTACTTGGGCATCCTTTGGACGGGTCAGTTTCCCATCCACTGACCTGGGCTGGTAGGCTGTCCCTGAAGAAATGTCCCTTGCCCTTCCTGGGGCTGGAAAGTAGCACTTGTTGCAGGGTGAAGCCTCCTCCTGCCCACCCCCCTGCTTGTTTAGGGCATTAACCACCCGTACCCATGTGTGGAAGGGACTTGCCAGCCCATCTCGATATTCCTTGGAGAAACCCCTGGCTCCATGCTGAACTTAACACCAGCTCTCCTGGTGTCCAGTAGCTTCCTGGTCTGGTGTCCTCCAGGACTCAGCAAGGTCAGCGAATACTTCCCAGCTGTCAAAGGAAGAAGTGAACCTTTGGCAGTGCAAGAGCCCCGGGCGATGGTGTGAAGTGTTGGTTGACCTCCTCCCAGAGCCACTGCTTGTTTCATGCAACAATAATGGGAGAATTTCACAGTGTTTGTGAAAGATTCAAAAAGAAAGTTGGGAGCAGGGGGGAAGCACAGCATCAGATGAATCATAGCCCCTTTCTCCTACACTAACAGTGACCTCTTGTTCCTTCCTGTCTTCTTGATTTCGATGTAGATCCCTCAGAGCCACACATATTGAATGAGCGTTATTCCCTGTCACTACTGGGCTTTAGGTGTTTGTTCTGTATTACTTTCAGGATTTCTTTTTTTGCTTCTTGCAGGAGCTTTCTTGGTTCCTTACTTCATCATGCTGGCCATCTGTGGGATCCCCATCTTCTTCATGGAGCTGTCACTTGGCCAGTTCTCCAGCCTGGGGCCGCTTGCTGTCTGGAAGATAAGCCCTCTCTTTAAAGGTGCGTGAGGGACGTCCAGAGCCTCTGAGAGACCTCTGCAAGAGCTCTTTGGTGAGGACATGCACCAGCAGCAGCATCCCATGATCCTCAAAGCTGTTGTTAGGATCAAAAGAACCTGGGGGAAGGTGTGGCAGGCTGGAATTTTGAGTTAGCTGTTTTAGTAGCTGCAGGATATGCCTGAGATTTGTCAGTCTTGGAGGGCTCTGGATGGCATGATCAGCTCCAGAAATGGTATGAAGATTATTAAGCCAGCTATTGTACAAAATAGAGCATGAAAGCTAAGCAATACCTGTTAAAAACAAAGGTAAGAATAAGGCATTCAAAAAACCAAAAGTTCAGATCAAATACTTTTATTCTCAACATTAAGCTGGAGTAAAGTGTTTTGTATGAGGCAATAGATCATCAGTACAGAAAAGGCATGTCCAGATGTTATAATGGCAATAAGAGGCTCCCCCAGCAGGTGAACCCTGGACTGGTTGAGCATTTGGCTGCTAAGGTGCAGTGTCTGACCCTACTTTTGGATGTGCTTTGCTCTGCTCCAGCTCACTCCTTCTTTATCCTCTCCTTCTTTCAGGCGTTGGCATGGGCACGATCCTCATTGTCTCCTTGGTGGCCATTTACTACAATATGATCATTGCTTACGTTCTCTTCTACCTCTTTGCATCCCTCACAAGCGACTTGCCCTGGCAGCACTGCGGCAACTGGTGGAACACCGACCTGTGCCTGGACCACCATGTCATCAAGGCGGGGAACAACACCCTCCCCGTCAACATCAGCAACACCGTCAGCCCCAGCGAGGAGTACTGGAGGTAACGAGGTCAGCCCGACCCGGGTGTGGGGACGTGGTTGGTATCCAGCTGGGGAGAGCACGGGGATGGGATGAGGGGTGAGGGATTTGCACGTTTCACAATACAGATGCTGCAGGTCTCACTCGTGGTTGGTGGTGTGGGTGCAGCGATGGGCTCATGTGCTCAGCTCTGGGTGACCTCTCAGTTTAGCCACTGGGATGTGGGAGGTGTCCATGTTCCAGCGCTGCTTTGTTGGCCTGCAGATACACTAGACTAAAATGCATCCCACATCTGGAATGGCTGGGAATTTGCTCTCAAGATGCCAGACATCCCTTCTAGGCTCTTTAATACATGCTGGAGAAATCACTCCAACTGTTCCTGTTTGCTTGGCAAGGAGCTGCCAGTGCCTATGATTGGTGACAAGGTTATTTTGCAGCAGAGGCATTTCCAGGGTCAGAGGGCCTCTGGAAGGAGGCAGGGGCCACCCATGGCTGCTGACTAGCAGCTCTCCTTCCTCCCTAGCCGGTATGTCCTGCACATCCAAGGAAGCTCGGGGATTGGGGATCCTGGGAGGATCCGCTGGAACCTGTGTCTGTGCCTGCTCCTTTCCTGGGTTATTGTTTATCTGTGCATCCTTAAGGGAGTCAAATCCTCTGGCAAGGTAAGGGCTGGCTGGGCTCCTTTGGGGGGACCTACAGCAATGCTCACCAGCGTGTGAGACTCTACACATCTGGGAAAGTGAGATCCATGAACAGCATCCGCTGGGTACAGGATATTTCGGGGATGTCTTGCACGCCCAGGCTGGCACACCAGCCCTGCTGCAGCCCAAAGACCCCAGGGTGATACGTCCCACACTGGGGACAGGGCATGAGGGCAGCACTCACGCTGTGCTCTCATTCCCAGCTCTCCCAGCTGGCTCTGCTCTCCCACAGGTCGTGTACTTCACTGCCACCTTCCCGTACCTCATCCTGGTGATGCTGCTCATTCGTGGCGTGACCCTGGAGGGGGCCTGGAAGGGGATCCAGTTTTACCTCACGCCCCAGTTTGATCACTTGCTGTCTTCCAAGGTGAGTAGGATGTTGTGCAACTTGTTCAAGACACAAAAATGAATCTCCTCTTGCCACCTCCTGCATGCAACAGAGGCAGTTCCCTTACTCAGGTGTCTTTTCTGGCCACACCCTAACTGAAGCTCTCTTGGTTGCTCCTAGACCAAAACTCTTTGTCCCACACCTTGTCTGGGCCACTATTCCCATGTGTCCCCACCCCATGCATGTGTTTATGGCTCTGCATGGATGGGACAGTACCAGGACTCCCCTGAGTACCAGCAGCATGGGCAGGATCGTCCCAGTCTCTGTGATGGGCTGGGGTGGCGATGGGTGCTCATGGTGGATTTGATTTGTTCTCAAGGAATCCCAGCATGTGGAGTGGGGTGCAACAGCGCTCATCACGAAGAGACCACCCACTATTACATGGCCATTTAATGCCATACTGGGCTGGCCCTAAAACATTCTTGTTAGCCCTTTCATTAGCCAATGATCTACTATGTGTAGTGTATGTGTGTGTGTGTGTGTGTGTGTGTGTGTTAACAAGGAAAGACAAATATCCCATAGGCTGTGCATGCTTAGAGTACTGGGGAAGATGTGCCCAGGACTCTGGGGAAGCAGATTTCTGATGCCATCTTCCTCACATGGAGGTTTCCAAACCTCTGCTCTCCTCAGAACTGCTTCCTTCCCCCAGGTGTGGATCGAGGCAGCCCTGCAGATTTTCTACTCCCTTGGGGTGGGCTTTGGGGGCCTCCTTACCTTCGCCTCGTACAACACCTTCCATCAGAATATCTACAGGTGGGAGCCAGCTGCTGTCTTGAAAAAATTATGGGTTGGGGGGAGCCATGAAAACCTGGTCTGGTGGGTTCAAAGCCAGCTAAAGCACATGGTGCAGCACAGTCACCCTGCTCTGCTCCTTGCATGGAGGGGATACCTCGCAGCTTGTACAGGCTTGAGAGGAACAGAGGGGGATCTATGGGAGAAAATCCTGCTAAGCACCAAGGCAGAGCACCCAGCTCAGAAGTTTTGGGCTATAGGTGCTGAAAGCTGAGGATATTTGAGTCTGAAGTTGTGTGTGCTTGCCCTCTCCCCAGCATCTGATGTAGTTCACCAGTAGGAGTGGGTGTTGGACACTTGGTCTGATCCCATCCACAGAGGAAAGCAAGCTTTGGAGGAACCCCACAAAATTATCCATGAAATATATGCTCCTTTAGACCCTGGAAAGCACTTGCCATGCGAGGCCCTGAAGGACAGTCACTGGGTCACCTTATGGTGGCACCTGGGGCTGGCAATGCCACTGTGCACTTGTGTGGGGTGGGAAGGAGTGATCATGTTCAGAGCATCTTCTTCCTTCTCTGTAGAGACACCTTCATAGTGACCCTGGGCAATGCCATCACCAGCATCCTGGCAGGGTTTGCCATCTTCTCCGTTTTGGGATACATGTCCCAGGAACTTGGGGTCCCTGTTAACCAGGTGGCAAAAGCAGGTGAGGCCAAACAAAGAAGATTTCCCCTTCCCCCTCTGCCTGGGTGGTGGTGAGGAGCATCCCTTCCAGGATGGAAGGCACCTGAGGGTGTCAGCATGAGGGATGAAGGTGGATGCTCAGCTGGCCATGGGGAGGGAAGGGAGCAGGCAAGTTCCTATTGTGTAAATATTGAGTAACAACTGATGTCTAATGAAGGCCTGAGCAAGGAGCAGGCTGTTTCTCCACCCTCTGACACAGGACCCTTCCTGGCAAGTCCCTGCCACGGTGCTGCTCTGCTGAGCTCTCCTCTCCTCCATCCCCCCATGCCCAGCTCTGTCACCACCTGTTCACCCTGCTGTCCTTTGCCTCCCCTAGGTCCTGGTCTGGCTTTTGTGGTGTACCCCCAGGCCATGACAATGCTCCCCCTTTCTCCATTCTGGTCATTCCTGTTCTTCTTCATGCTGTTAACCTTGGGCCTGGACAGCCAGGTAAGGAGAGAGCCCATGGAGCCAGCCGTGGACTCTGGGCAGCCTGAGGGCTCAGGGCACCCTCTCCTCCTGTGCAGTTTGCGTTTATGGAGACCATCGTTACGGCAGTGACAGATGAATTCCCCTATTACCTGCGGCCAAAGAAAGCTTCGTTCTCAGCTGTCATCTGCATCGCCCTCTTCCTGATGGGGCTCATCCTCACGACAGAGGTATGGATGTGGGGATGGATCCATTGTGGGGACCAGCTAGGGACTGATTTTAGGGAGACTTTAGGTCAGGGGCCAAGTTTTCAGATGTGTGTCCATATCAGACAAGCAGGTGAAAGAGAGACAAGCCTGGGCTTCCAGAAGGTGTGAGCTCCAAGGGGAGTGACACAGTGTTATTCCCATCCCTACACCAACCCCGTAAGGAGACTGATGTCTCTTGGGGCTGCTGACTGCTGTCCTCCCCAGGGTCCCCAGAATTCAGAGGGCATGGGTGGAGGTTTACTGGGATGATGATCCTGGAGATGCTGGCCTCTGTGCTCTGTCTCCGCAGGGTGGGATGTACTGGCTGGTCCTGCTGGATGACTACAGTGCTGGCTTTGGGCTCATGGTGGTGGTGATCACTACCTGCCTTGTGGTGACACGTGTCTATGGTAAGGGTGCCTGTCCCCAAAGGGGCACAGAGGAGGATGGGCTGTCTGTATGGAGAGAGGGATTTAGAGGGAGCAGTAGGGAAACCAGCAGGGTCACAGTGGAGCATGAGACTGCTCCCAGTGCTGGTTCCTTCTCAGCTATCACTGGATTCACCTCTCCAAAGATGCATGCTGTGCTAAACCTGGTCCTTCAGGCAACACCAGCTAGGCCCCCCTCCTGCATCTCCCATGGGTGGGGGGAGACTCTGCTGTAGAGGATGGAAAACACTGCTTTTGATCAGTGCTGGGCAGCCTTGTACAGGCACGAGGCTCTGGGGGAGGGATCAAAGCTTCTGAGTCCCTCTCCCTCCTGTAGGCATCAAGAGGTTCTGCCGAGATATCCACATGATGCTGGGATTCAAACCAGGGCCCTACTTCAGAGCCTGCTGGATGGTCCTATCCCCGGCAACAATGATGGTAACTGCTCAGCTTGAGCTGCTGGATGGTGCTGGGGAACCATGGTGGTGCCAGTATCCCTGGGTGACCTCCCAGTGTGAGAAGTCGCTCTGCTGGCATCTCCTGCCCAGGACACCATCCTTCTGCTGGGAGGTGTTCATCACCTCCAGGCCTTTTTGATTAGGAGACCTCTGGGATGACCTCACTTTGTTCCCATCCCACAGGCTCTGCTGGTGTATAACATTGTCAAGTACCAGCCTTCTGAGTATGGCAACTACCGCTTCCCCACCTGGGCTGAGGTCTTGGGCATCCTGATGGGAGTCCTCTCCTGCCTGATGATTCCCATAGGCATGGTGGTGGCTGTGCTCCAAGAAGAAGGAACGCTGTGGGAGGTAGGAGGTGTTGGGGTCTCACACTGCTGGGGAGCACCCCAGAAATGTGCAGGAGTGAGCACAAGCCCCTGCCAAGCCAGTATCCTCTGGAAGTTTTTGTACCCTCTCTCCTGGAGGTGTGTGAACCCAGCCCCCCTTGCTGCCCATGGGGTATGAGGAATGGCCCATCCCAAAGCATTTCCAGCCGTGCTGCTTCCCGTGACGCCAGGCGGGTGCTGACTAAAACTGCTGCCCAAGGGGCAGCCCCGTGTATGTTCCCACTCCAAAACAAGCCTGCTGTGCCCTGAGGGGAGCACATTGTCCCCAGCCTGGGGCGGGCATGGGCACCTGGGACTTTGCACCCGCTTGGCAGGAGCAGTGACACAGCAAGGCAAGCAGCTGCCAGACTGTGCAGGCAGCCCAGATGGGATCCCTGCACTGAAAGGCTTCTCCCAGGAGCAGGTTACAGGGCTGCTGGCTGCTCACAGTTTTTCCAGCCCTTCACTGCTCTCCCCAGGCTGCTAAAAGCAGAGGAGCAGAGCCTGTTCCCTCCCCAGGTAGCAATCCCCTGCTGGAGCACTTGCTGGCTATAACCTGGCTTGACACAGCATGGCACTTATTCCCAAAAAGCTTCAGGACAAGCTTTTGACCCCATCCCATTCTTATTGGGGGTTCTTTCAGTCCCTGGAGGCCAACAGGGCACCGGGAGGGGTGGGTGAGCAGGGGGGTGGGGTGTGGAGGGTGTGGGGTGCCTGTGCTGCCTCTGGCTGTCCCCTCACAGCGAGTGCAGCAAGCCAGCCGGCCGGCCATGGCCTGGGGCCCGTCCCTGGAGGAGAACCGCACCGGCGTGTACGTGGCCAGCCTGGCTGGGAGCCAGTCCCCCAAGCCACTGATGGTCCACATGAGGAAATACGGGGGCATCACCAGCTACGAGAACATGGCCATCGAGGTGGACCGGGAGATGGAGGAGGAGGACGAGGAGGAGTCCATGATATGAGGGGACCCGGAGTCCCGTAGGCTGGGTGGGAGCTCACCCTCCCATTTTGCACAGGTTGCACTGCAGCACTTCAGGACAGCTTGGGGGGGTCTTTCAAGGAGTAGTCAGGAGCTACTGACCCTACCAGGTTCCTCATCACCACCCTGGCCCTGCCAGGACAGAGCTGCTGCCTGTCCTGGTGCCCCCGATGTTTCTGTTCAGTGTGACAAACTGTGTGATGAGTCCATGTGCTCGTGTGACAGTGTCTGGTTGAAGTGTCAGGGCTGTCCCACTCCCATCCCTGCTGTCCCCACTCAGGGATGTCCACGGCGCAGGGATATCCAGGCTGCAGGAGGTGGGGAGGAGGAGAAGAAGGTCCTGTGTGTTGATCTGTTCTCTGTTTGTCTGTATTTGACTCCAGTAACCCATAAACACATGTGAGAGAATCTGTAACACCCTCCATGCCCTGAGGACAGCGCGTGTCAGAGTGCTCTGATCCCATGGAGATATTCCAGCAAAACCAGCACAAATCAGTGTCCTCCTAAAGCAATTTGACCTAATAAATGAGCAGTTAAAAACAAGTAGAAGAATAAAAGGAAAGACTTGATAAACAAACCAGGAGCTTGGTGGGTCAGGGTGGCTCTTCCCTGTGATGCCTGGCAGGGTTGGGGTGACTTGAAGGAAGGGAAGAGATGGTGTGACCTGTGCCCCATGTGTGCAGGAGGTCAGGGACAGGTTTCAGCTGGACCCAGTGTCCAAGGAGGACCTGTGTCTATTGCCAAGGGAGATCCACGGTGTGACCCCAGCCCTGAGTGCTGCTTTTCCCAGTGAAAGGAAAAGGGCTGGATTTCAGTATCTGTGTGTGATTTTGGGGCAGATCAGCCCATGTCCCACTTCCTGCCTACACTGCTGGCCTGAAGGTGTTGGTGAGGCTGTTTGGACCTGACACTGCCAGTCCTCACCATCCCAGTGCCATGTGTGCCTTCTGCCATGTGCCATCAGCTCCCCGGTGAAAGTGCTGTGTGACACAGCCCTTGCCTGGGTTATTTGGGAGGGTCCTCAGCATGGAAGAAAGGCACATCTAGAGGGGTTTCCAGGGCTTCCTGTACACACCTAGAGGGGCACAGCTGCTCCTGGTGTTTTTTCTGCAAATCTTTGTCCTGGTAAAAGACTAAACCCTAGGATAAACCGAAAAGTTAGGGTCTATGTCTGGATTATGGATGTGGTCCTGGTGCACTGGGTCCAGCACTATGGCCTGAGCCTCCAGGGTGAATTCTGGCAGGAGGCTGCATTTTTCCTCTTTCCCCACAGTAGAGGAGATTTAATTGTTGCCTTTGCCCCTCCGAGAGAGTAGGATCGGCTCCTACACCTTGTCCTCCTGCCTGCTCACCTCCTCTCGTTCAGGGATGCCGAGCTCATTCCCGGATGACTCTGCCCTTCCTTTCTCCTGCAGGACCACTGATGGCTCTCCCCATCCTCCTCACCGTACCCCACCATGGCTGCAGCCCATGGGAGTGATGGGGGTCCCCCAGCCCCAGGTGCTCGGGGCATGTGGGGCTCCGGCAGCACAACCGTGAAGCGCCGTCGGCTGCAGGCCCCGGGTTAATCATTAGAGTCCGGCCATAAAAGCGTGGCTGCTGGAAAGTTCAGGCCATGGCGGCTGGGGAGCGGGGAGGGCCTGCCATAAACATTTATGGCCCCAATGAATCCCTCGCTCTAACCTTGACACTATTTACTGAGCAGGAGGCCTCAGGAGGTCACGGTGTTGCCCAGCCAAGGCTGTGGGTGCTGGTCAGGGAGCCTGGGCTGGGCTGGCCCCCCGAGGGGCACGCACAGGGGTCTGTGTGGGGTGAGGGACTTGGGTGTTTCATGATGTCACTGCCAGCCACAATGTACCAGAGGAACCAGGAGAACCTGATGCCTTCCCACCACATGGAGCTGAAGCTGCTCTGGGCTGACCACGCTGGTCTGGTCTCTGCATGTCTTCCAGCTTTTCCTACCTGCGTGGGGTCCTGCCATATTCCCCAAATCCCCACTGCTATCCTGGGATCCTCAGGGCTCTCTCTCCCTTGGCAGCTGCCATCAAGCAGCACTGTGCTGCAGAGCCATGGGAGGGATGGAGCCGAGGCTGTGCCAGGGATGTGGTTGGGAAGCAAAGCTGGCAGCGAGGGAGGACGCCGAGGGCAAAAGGCACTGGGGCAGTGGCACATCTGTGGGACACGTGTCCTGCACCCTGCGTGGCTGCCCAGGGCTGGGGGGGACGCAGCAGTGGGAACATTCCAGTGCTGACACCTGCCGGGACCGGGGCAGATGGCAGTGACAGGGGGCCAAGGGGCACCCCAGGGCCTGGGGTGGAGCAGGAACAGGGAATGTGGCAGCTCGACTCCAGTTCCCCTGAGGTACCAGCCCACTTGCATGGGCCAAGCCCAGCAGGTGCCTCTGGAAGCCCCCCACACCCTCCCTGGACTTGTCTGGGGGTCCTGTGCCCCTCACCCTGCAGCACCAGCTTCCTCCAAACTCTCCCAAACTGCCCAGGGGGCACCCCCACCCCCCATGCAGCTGGAACACCTGCTGGAGGCTCCCAGACACCTGCAGCCCCCAGAGCCCTGTCCCTGGGAAAAGGGCTGGATTGCAATGAGCTGGGTCTGGGTGGACACTGAACGCCCTGAAACCCCAGAGATGCTGGAGACCAGGGGTGGGCAGTGTCCAGAGCACCAGTATCCTTCAGGCAGCAGGATACCTGCAGTCCCTGCCCAAGGCCTGCCTTGCTGCTTTCGAGGACAGGAGTGTGGTGACGGGGGGACAGGGGGGTGGCAGACGGTCTGAGTCACTGCAGTGACGGAGAATCATCCGTTTCCATGCTCAGAAGTTGGTAGCTATTTATTGCACTTGAACACCAAGAATAAAACTGACACTCGCCCTCCCTCCCACGCCCACCCTGCTCCCTCTCCCCCCCCACCGCCCTCCCCAAACACAGCATCAGATTTGAGCAGTGATCATTCTGTTCACAGCCGCAGGTTCAAAAAAGACAAAGGAAAAGGAAACAAAATCAATCCTCCCCCACCCACCCCCCGCCCAAGTTCCCACTGAATCCAACACGGTCACACTGCTCAACAGTTCGAGTGCACTTTACAAAAAGAGAAGAGAAAGGCTTCAGCTGCAACCGTAAGGATGGACAGACACGAGGGGACAGGCAGCTACCCCTCCCCGGGGCCTGATTTTTTTGTTACGTGACAAAGCTTGGTATACTCTTAATTATAATATATTTTTTGCAATCATCTTAAATAAATATTTCCATAGAGATTTCCTGTAAGTATATATATTTTTTATATATATATAATATATAAGAGAGAGATAGATCTCATTTTTTTTCCTTAAACCACTGTTAACATATTTTCCCTGCTTGTCCAAAAAATGTTACAAAAGCCCTAAAATTGTGCAACAGTTAGAAAAAAGGGACAACAATCCAAAGAAGGAAGGAGCCACTCTATACAGTCCCCTCCACTGCTCCCTCTCTCCCACTCCCTGTTGATGACCTGCAGGAGGGAAGGACATTCTGACTAATCTGGTGGCAGAGTGGCCACCAGCCCCTGCTCTGGTGTCCCCACAGCCTGCTCACATCTGCGTTTCCCTGTCTGATATGGAAAGAGCAAAGCAAAGAGCAAGGCCCAGGAGTGGCCTGTTGGTCTTCCAGAGGGGATGCATCAGCAAGATGTGAGAAATTATGGTGTTGCCAGTGGACCTTGGCAGTCAGGAAGGGAAAACAGGGAGCTCCCAAGCCCCCTTGTAGAGCTGGGAGCTCCACAGCACTAGAGCAAGTGCTTTCAATCAGACATCCCCTGTGGTCTGGGAGAGGTGGAAGAGAGGATGAGTTTGGAGGACTTCCGAGTTTGGTTGACCCAGACACCAGGAGACCAGAGGAGAGGAGTTCTGTCTGTGACAGGAAATGAAACATACCACAGCCTTATCTCCAGCCTTGAGGCCGATGGGACAGGAGGTCCGTGGTGGTAAACTCTGTCCCAACAACATGGCCTTGTCCATGTTGCTTATTTGGAACATCCCTGGACCTTGTCATTCCCAGAACCATGGTGGGATTGTTGGGGCAATGTCCATTTGCATGTGTCAGGGACAGTGTCAACAGCTTAAAAGTAGAGATGTAACAGCAGCATCCTTGGCTCTTCCAGCCAAAGAAGGATGGTGGAAACTTAGTTATACAGTATTCCTGCAAGTTCAGGAGAAATCAGCAAATGCGAAGGAAGACAGAGACAGATGTTTTCCATGGATACTGAAAGAAATGGTGGTGGTCCCTCAGTGTTTGCTGAGATGCTCTGGAGATACAGGAACCTGCTCTGGAGAAGCAGGGCAAGATGGGGCAGAGACACCAGGCAGGACAGACCCCTAAAGTGCAGGTGCTTAATGCTGCCAGCATGGGCATGTTGGGAAGTTGGGTCTTCCTTGGTCAGGCTGCAGCTTGACTGGAAGACTAGAATGCGTTTAAACTTCAGACTCTGCTTCCCTTGGAAAGGAGTTTTGCAAGGACATCCAGCTGCCTCCTGGGGAGAAGACCTTAGGGAAACCTCAAGGAGGAGAAACTCACTCAAAGAAGACACTTCAAAGCCTTCCTGGGAGCCAAGATTCTTCTCCCTAGAAGTGACTGTGGGTTCTCAGTGAGAGGAGGTATCTACCCCAACATCTCATCTGTTTTTCCCAGTAAATCCCACCACACCCCCAGCCCCAATCCTTTCTCCAGCAGCAGCTGCTGGAGCAGCTTCACCCTCACAGCCCACCCAAGGTCCACAGCTATCAGCAGCTTCAAAACCAGGCTGAGACAGCACCTGCCCTTCAGCCCCCATGGAGAGCCCTGCCATGATGTCCTCCATCATCATCCACCTTATACCAATTCCCAAAAATCCTCTTGACACCTGGAGATCTTGGACATCAGAAGGTGGATGACATTGACCACGGCTGGCTTCAGAGCCAGCTCTGGAGAGGGAGAGAGAGAACTGTGAAAGAGCTGAGTCCTTCCTTTAGAAAATAAAAAAAACTTCAGCACTACATGACTACAGGAAGAAAAACAGATCTGTAAAAACACCCAAACTCTACCTTAAAAACTAATCCTTTACCTGCATGGATTTCCCTGCTTTGGGGTTAACTCTTGCAAGCCTATGGTGCACAGGTCCACCAAGGACATGGGGACCCCCCAGGGGCACCCATGGATCAGCTCTGTGATTTGCCCCCCAAAAGGCATCTCCTACATACATCACCAGCAGCCATCGCACTGCTGGCACAGAGGAACACACCAAAACACTTCTCAGGGCCTGTCCATGCCCCAACAGTTTAAATTTCTTCCCCTCCATCCAGTGGGAAAATATTTTTGCAGTCTGCAAGGATGCAGCTGCATTTGGCATGGTGGCTGTCCCTGCCTCAACAGAGAGCAAAGCATTCAAAACCACAGAAAAGGCAAAATACACGCTCAGAATTTACATGGAGGAAACATTTCCTCTTTTTTTTTTTTTTCCCTTTTTTTTTTTTCCTTTTTTGTTTTTTAGGTCCAAAACAAGCAGTGTTTGTTCATTTCTTTGTTTTTCAACACACGCACCGTTTAGAAAGTTAAACACCATGCAGACAAAGAGAGTGGAGCTAGAACGTACCCCAGGGCAGCAGTGCTGCAGAAGCCTCACGTCAGCAAACGAAGAGGCGCCAGTCGGAAAAAAGAGAATGTGAAACGGAAGAATTGCCGGAAAACACCCACTCTCAGACCGCTGCCTGATGGCAAAGAGGTGAGACCAACATTCCCCTTCCCGGCCATGTCTTCTGTCCTGAAAGCCACGTGCTGGTGGCACTCCCAGAGCCACCAGTGTGGTTTGCCCTGCAGGAAGACCCATGGGGTACAGGAAGGCGCCGTGGCGATGAGGGTGCCCCTGGAGGTGGGTGTCTCCACCACCCAACGCTGTGGGACAGAATGGGACAAGCCACCACGGTGTGAGGAGGGGGCTGGCAGCCGTGGGACCCCTGGTAGGAGCATCGTGGCAGAACAACCCCACTTCAAATGTAAACGCAATGAAAAACAGCAACCCCCGAAAATCCCCCCTCCCTCCCCACTTAAACAGTTGAATGTTTCTAGTTATTACATAAAGATCCATTTCAGCAAATACTCAAAATCAAGTTACGAAATACACGGTAGGTTGGTTTCTTTTCCCTATAAAAAGGCATGCGCTCAAAGGAGAAGACAGCGAAAGGCTCGTTTGTTGTCGTCGAAGCACAATCAGATTCTGCAGTTTGTCACTAAAGCTTGCATTCCTTGTTGTCGCTGGAAGGAGTCACGCGAGGACACCACGGAGGTTTGTGCCCCGAGCCAGCAGCCAGCTTGGCTGCCCCCGGTCCATCCTGGGATTCGGGAGCAGGGGAATGCCGGTGCTGTGGGGGGGGGGCAGGGGTGGGTGCTGGGGTGAAGGATCCAGGCTGGGTGGTGGGTGAGGAGGAGGAGGGCGCCAGGGCGATGCTGCCGCCTGGACATGGATGGGAGAGCCCCAGCTCCTGTCTGTGCCAACGTGGGACTGGGAAGCAGTCGTCTTTCTCCTCCTCTCTTCTCCCAGCATCGCCAGTCTCTGCTCCAAAGGGAGAAGGGGGAAGGAGGGAGAGCACCCTTCTTGGCACATCAGCTGCCTAGAGCCAGGGTGCAAACCTACTTGCTCTCTTGGGAAGGAGCCAGCCTGTGCTGGGAAGGGAAAATAAACAGATAGTCTTTACTCACCCATCCAAACACAGCCCTCCTTGCACAGGTACGCATGGAAAATGGACTTTGCAAATGGGTTGAATTGCAGTTCCCCGGCCGAGGCTGCTGGGAAGCAGGAACTCAGGTCAGGAGCAGGCGGGAGTCATGGCGGCAGACGAGGACCTTGATAGCAGCAAAGCAAAATCCACCAGCAGGCAGGGAGGACGCAGCAGAGAGCAGCTCAAAACTGCCCCCCTCTTCCTTGGAGGGCTTCCAGCAGAGGTGGGGATGGAGGTGGATGATGAGTCTGAGCCCAGTTCAGGAGATGTGCTGGGTAGTGAGGGGGCCCACCGATGCTATGCAGCCGAGGGGGTCCTGTACACCGGCCAGATGCTTGGGTTGAAGTTCATGGTTTCTCTTTTTCTGGTTCATGCAGAGGAAGGGGGCCCAGCGCCGTGACCCCGGCGGGGGGTGGTTGGATGGGATGCTTGCGCTGCACTGGCGGGGCTGTCGTGTGTGTGTGCGGTGAGAAGCGAGGGGTTATTCCAGCGGGAACCAAGCAGCAGAGCCAACAGCCAAAGTCCCGTAGGTGAACATGTCGGAGGGGGTCTCCCCTTGGTAGTCAGTCAGTGACAAACCCAACACGGGCAGGGCCACACTTCAGCTGCAAAACACAAACCGGGAAGAGCCGGAATTTGCTTTGACCATCCCTTTGGCAGAGTATCCCTCTCCCCTTCGGCATCTCACAGCAATCAGCCACCTCCTCCCCACCACGGATCCTCGGGACAGGATCCCACGTGCTGTGAGCCTCAAGGCTGCAGCGAGCCCACCCCCAGCCCTCCCTGTCCCCTGTGCCCCGTCCCCAGATGCTCACAGGGCTTACTGCGGTAGGACCGAGGGCGCGCCGGATCTGTGGAAGTGAACAATCTGCCATTTGCCATCGCGGCGGTGCCAGATGCGGGTCTCCTCGGACTGGGCAGTGCGGGGGATCCCTCCAGAGTCCACGTACTGTGTGATGCGGATGTAGGCAATGCAGGCAGACTCGTCTCCCATCAGATGGATGTGGGGGTTCAGGATCGTCGTGTGCACGGGCTTGCTGTTCCGGGACCACACTGGAGAGGGGACAAGGGGATTTAGGCAGGGGAAGGAGTCTGGGTGGCTCTTGCCCAGGGGGGCAGCAATGTGAGAAGGGGAGACACTTGTGTTAAGCTCTCTGCTTGATGGAGCTGAGTAAATGCTGTACAGGTGGGTTCAGGATGGGTCCACCTAGAAAACAGCTAACCCAACAACTCCTCTACAGACACCTGGCCCCAGCTGACCTAATTCCTCCTGCTGGAATCTTCCATATCAGCCAGAGATGATCCCACAGCCAACCTAACCCTATTCCCTCCAGCAAACTGATGGAGGTCAAGACAGGCACAGGAGAGGTGGGAGGGGTCCCCCAGAAAGCAACTACTTACAGTTTTCAAAGTAGAATCGGTGGAAATCCAGGCCTTCCACAAGGTTGCCCAGAGCCTCAGGCTCAAAAGCAGTCATTCCAGGGTCACACATCTTCCTGGGGAGCCAGGAAGGGGAGAGAAAAGGGAGAGGTTACCTCACCACTTCCGACATGAGAGCCTGAAGAACCCAAATACCTCCTGCTCAGGATGGCTACTTCAGCTGGAGGCTGAGGAGTATCTGCACCAGTGAGTAATTCTTGCAAAAATCTGACCTCGTCCCTGCATTCTGCCCAATCCACCTCATCTCCTGCCCACTGATTGCAGCCAGGACCCCACCAAAGTACGATGCGCTCTCTGCAATTAAACCTCCTCAAACATTGTCATCTTCTTTACAAGAAAGGAAGACATCAGAAAAAAACCTCATATGATCTGCTCTGTATCAAAATATCCCTGCTGTGACTCTCTGAGGTAGGGATGAAGACCTGCACTCACTCAGACATCGCTAATTAAATCAGCCTTGGACACAGAGGAGGTGTACTCTGAACAGCATCAGCTCAGCAAGCAGAAATCACCTATGCTTCAGAACAGCCGGTGGCAATCTGGATATAATGGATTCCATGGATGCAAGCACTTCCTTCACCATAAATCATGTTTACAATTATTCCTCTTTCTGCAAACTAAAAAATGGGCTCATCCGTGACAGTGAGACCAGAGAGCTGTGGTCAGCTGAGCACGAGAGCAGCCTCAGGCTTGGAAATTGATGTCTCCTTCTTCTCTTGGATGGTCTCCACTCTCCCACCACCACATCAACCTGGTCACCCTGTCCTGGGCAGCAGTAAAATCTCCTGGGTAGCGCAATAAGAGTGAGAGACCCCGGTCTGGGAGGCTGAGCCCTCACCCAGCCCAAACCCGCCCTGGGCACACTCACGTGTAGGACTCAAAGTCGCCATTGCTTATTGCTTCAATCAGCTGCTCTGTGACTTTAATGATTTCTTGCTTCCGTACTGTTGGTTTAAAGAGAAAAGGAAAACAAAAGGATAAAACAAACCAGAAGTAGGTACTGGTGTTACTATATTGGTGAGAGATCGTTATCTCATCAGAAACAAACCACAGGGTGTGGGGGGACTTTGGAAACTGTACAGGGAAAAAGCAGGAGACAGACTTGGGAGAGAGATGTGGGGAAGGGCTTTTCATCTCCAGAAAGGAAAGATTTTCAAAGTTAGTGCAAAACTGAAAACCCCCGTAATTTCCTAAAGAGTCAAAAGGTTAATCAGCAAGTGGTGAGCTACCCTCAGTCCTAAAGTTGGGACAGGCTGGTCTTGGCTGAAAAGCCTTGCTAAGCTGAGACCCTCTACCCTGTGAACTTGCAGCAGAGGGCAGCCAGGGCAAGCTGGACCAAGGATGCTCTCAGTTCCTTCTGAAATGGGAAGAGAACAGGTGAGATACATGTGCAGCCACCCCAGGAGATACAAGAATGGACCCTGCAAAGGGCACAGAACTGTGCAGCTGCTGCCAGGGATTCCAGGTACTGCTGGTTCATCAGGGAAGGGATGGGCTGCAAGAGTGGCTTTGGCTCCCAGGGATGCAAGAGGAGCTGTCAGAGGTAACCCTGGGCTTATTAACAAGGTTCTGCTTCAAATGCAGATTGGCATTATGCTTGACTTTTTTTTCCTTTGTGTTGTGACTAATGAAAGGGGAGGGAATGCATTCCTAGGAGTTATTCAGAAAAGCAAGGGAATCCCATCACTTGCCGAGCACCACCTGCTTCCACATCCAGGCTCAGGGAGGCCCTCTCCAGGAGGACAAGTTGTCCCATTAGCTCTCATGTCAGGCCAAAGTCCATCTTGCTTTGTGCCGATATCACTTCATGCAGAGACTTTACAAATTAACACCGATAAATTATTCCCTGGGTTATTCTTAGAAAGCTGCCTCTGGCAGACAGGCAGGCGGCAGACAGGGATTTCCCCTGGAGGCTTTTCCCAAAGGGACGTTTATTTTAAAAGAGCAGCCGGGCTGCTATCCCTGCAGATTTCTGCCATTTCCACACCTGCTTTCAGAGAACATCCCTGTTTATGGGAGCACCCCCCTCCTCACCAGCAGTGCCCCAGCTGCTCGTGGCAGCAACCCAGCAGTGAAACCACTGGAGGAGTTAAAGTAGCTTCTTAAGGGCCCTGAGGCAGCCCGATGGTGGTGGGTTTTGCTGTAGCAAATATCTCATCAGGGATGGCCAGACCCACGGGCACCTCTCCAAAACAACATGCCCATCTTCCCGTGTGCCCCCACTGGTACCTTTGGTGTCTTCGTCCTCAATGGTGGTGTTGGTGCTCTCCGACGATTCCTGAGCAAAGAACAGATAGGAGAGATGGGGTGGTGAGAAGGGCCTTCTCCCCGTGACAGACGGAGCTCGTGTGTTCAACAGCCCCCCGAGTCCGACCCCACAGCGCTCAACTGTGCCAACAGACAGAAACCAAGGAAAACGCCAGCAGGTCCAACCTGTCCTCAACCACAGCTCTAGGGCTGCACTGGCAGAGCCCTCCCTGACCTCCACTCCTTGTCGCCAAGGGCACAAGAGGTGGGCTGTGGAGGGTCTCGTAGGAACGGCGCTGCCTTTCCTACCGACGCCTGTGGGGACAGAGATGGGGGCAGGTCCAGGGGCCATGTGGTGGGTTCCTAGGAGCGTTGCCGGAGGGGCAGGGAGAGGGGCTGTGCAGGGGTGGAAGACACCATGTTGACTGTACAATAAAGAGAGAGATGTACAAATTAACAGCGAGGAGGAGCTGGGATGAGAAAGAGGGGACTGTGCAGGAGTGAGAGAGACCACACTGACCGCAGAGTAGGGAGAGAAATGTACAATAAAACAGTGTTTCCAAGACCCACATGGACCACTGAAGGCTGAGACACAGCTCTTTCAAGAAACAGCTGAGCACTACACAGATTTGGGGGGAGAGGGGTACTGACCCCCCATCCCTCTCCGGGAGCCTCATCAAGGCAACTCTGCTAGCAGAGCTAGAGCAATGGCTCTGCTAGCTCGTCCCAGCAGAGTCTTGCTTGTGTATTACCCAGAAGACCCCGATGTAGGTTGGCAAGGTGTCCCATGACCATACAGTCCCCGCAGAGGCATGGAAGGTGTTTCTCCAAGGCTCCTTGGACCGATGCAGCCTGCAGACCTGAGTCAGGAGAACTGGGAGAAACGGCATGAGAACCCATCAGCAAGAACCAGGGCTGGCTTCCCACCAGCTGGTGGCCAGCAAGTGCCTGCACCAACCCTGTTAATGGGGTTTGTGGGTGATACGGCTTTGAGGATGTTCCCTCCAACCCCGTTGTCCCTTCTTCCCTACCCCGAGGTAACTTCCAAAAACGGGGGAAGCTGGAACATGTGGAGAGGCCCAGCAATATCGGCATTGAGGAAGATGAAGGACACTCACCATTAACTGAACGCTGGAACTGGACTTTCTTTTCTGGAAAAACAAGGAGAAGAGATGGAACAGGAAGAGACACAGAGTGAGAAAGGCTGAGAGCAGCACATGAAAGGCAGCAGCTCCTGAGCCACCCTTCTTGGTCCTCATGGAGGGGCAAACAAGAGGCGCAGAGGGACTCGCTCCTGTGGGGATGTGCCGCTGGCTGCAGTGTTGGTGGTGACTTGCCAGCTCCCTCTCCACGTTCCTGCCAGCACCTTTCTCTCCTGAGCTGCCACAATCTCGGGGGTTGCTCATCCCAAGGACCTGGCTAGTCCAGAAGGGAATGCCCCAGGAGTCAATGACCACTCTGGTGGCCTGTGACCAGGCCAGCAAGCTCGCAGGAACAGAAGTGGGATACTGAAAAGCTAAGGCAGCTTCACCACAGCCCTGTGCCCGGTATGAATGCTGTACTGACTTCTCTGGATCTGCTCTGGGTGCATCTGCTGACGGCACTGACTGGTGTGGAGATACTCCTTTAGCTTTGGGCCTAGACCAGTCCTAAGCTGGCTGGGTGAAGGCCAGCACGGCCTTAAGGCCTCAAGGCAGGCCCACAGTGTGGGAAGCAGTCCTGAGCACAGCTCCAGTGCTTTAAATCAGGACTCTAAAGAGAAAGACATGCACATTTATCTCCATTCTTGACCACTACCACTAGGCTTTAAGGTTTTTGGGTTGGATGACCCCATAACCACTCTTCTGCTTGCAATCCCAAACTACTTCTGGACTCTACTGTGCTCTGCTCCCCATCTCCATCTTTAGTTTAGCCAGGAGACAGGGGGATGTGCATGCTGACCTCATACCCTTTCTGCACCTCTGGCTCACAGGGAATGAATCCCAGTGTGCGTCAGGGAATACCAATGTGTAGAAATCAGAATCTGCAGTGCCAAATAACAAACTGTTGTACCAGTATATTTAACAAGGCACCAGCTGTGCCTGCCCTGCAGAAGGAAGAGCGGCACACACTGTCCAAATCTCTTGGAAAAGTCCATGGAGCGACCCATTAGGGTGTGTGGGTGGGCTACAGCATAAAAACTGCTGATATCCATTCCCCTCATTGCTCCTTTCACATCCTAACTGGTTCCCACCAGAATCCTCAGTGAGTTTCCCCCTCTGCTACTGCTGCTCTCCGCTTCCTCGCTAGGTTGTAGAATCATGGAATCACAGAATAGTTTGGATTGGAAGGGACCTTAAAGATCATCCAGTTCCTAGACGCGGTTGCTCAGAGCCCCATCTAACCTGGTGTTAAACACTTCCAGTGCCAGGGTACCCATGGCTTCTCTTAGTCAACCTGTTCCAGTGCCTCAACACTCTCACAATAAATAATTCCTTCCTTATATCCCATCTAAACCTGCCCTTTATATATGTGAAGCTGTTCCCCCTTGTTCTATCACTCCTGCCCTTGTCCGAAGCCCTCTCCATCTCTCTTGTAGCCCCTTTAGGCATTGGGCCATCTATCAACTCTCACCTTTCCTTCACCAAAAAAAAGATGTCCTAAGGGGCAGAGTGAGCTGCATTATTTTGTCAGGAACCTCATGGAGAAAGGGAGCCACTGGAGCTGGGCTGTTGCAGGAAGGACTGATGGCTTCTGCTACCCAAGGACATGAGACGGGGCAGCAAACTGCAGAAATTTCAGACGCAACAGAATGCAACACAAAGCAGTGACCGCATCGAGTCTGGACATACAGTAACAGGATGCAACACGGGGCAGTGAGCTCATCGGTTTAGGACGGGACAGGATGTGACAAGGGGCGGTGATTCCATTAGTTTACAATGGGACAAGATGTGACACTACACAGGGCAGTGAAAGTATCATAGCTGCTGGGACCTCACACAGATCCCAGAGCAGGGCTCAGGGGGGATTTCTGGTCCCATGAATGCTTTTAGTAGGTGAGGAACCTCCTCAGGAGGGTAAGTTTTGAGCCCCCTGAGCCTGGGCTGGCACCGTGCTGGTGTTGAGGGCTGTGCAGACAACCAGAGGGCAGCACCAGCTGCCTGCTGCCCACCAGCACAGCTTTGGGCAGGAAAGGCACAGGTGGCTGCCTGGGACCTGCCTACTCTCATGGAGATGGTCAGTCCAGCATGTTACTTCAAGTAGGGACAGTCTTCTGACAGTGACCCACACCACGTGGCCTGACTCATAGCCCCGCTCTGAGCAGGCAGGACCATTCCGTTCCCACCATCCCAACCACTCAAGGCAGGCTTCCAGTTTCCTGCCAGTTAAAGAAGTTAACATTGCTCAGCAGTGTCCTGAGCCATTAGAGCTCAGTTACCCAGTGGGCCATTAGAGCTTCACTCACAGAACCCAGCCTGCCTGTGCCCCCCGAGTGAGTTATGCTGCAGGTCCCTCCAGGATGAGCATGGGAATGAGAGGTGGGGATGGTTATGCTGAAGGTGGACAATGCAAGGAAGCTATTGGGAGTGAGCTTGTCTCTACCTTGTCTTCTCCTCCTGCACCTTCCTGGCCATCTAGCCAAGCTGTCTCCCCTTTACTTGTTAGAAAGGGGGCAATAAAAAAGCAAATTCATTCTCAGAGCTTGTCCACACTCTTCAAACGAATGCTGGCAGGTAGATTGCACTTGGAATGAAGCCTCATGATCTGCTCCCTTCTCGCCAGCAAGGGCTGAGGGCTGGGGATGCAAACCAGCCTCTCTGATCCCACTCTGAAACCAGATTCTCCTCACTGAGTTTCAGTGATGAGCCAGAAGGCTGTTCACCCAAACAAGCTCTTTTGCTACTATAGGAAGCACCTCTTTTCCCAGGATAATGTCTGCCCTCAAAGCTCCTTTGAAGTCCAACAGGGAGCATCATTAGCAAGTTGGGCTGGCAAATAGTTGTCTACCACAACACAGAAATTCAAAGCTGTCCCTTTCTGCTGGAAAATTAGATTCAGGACTGTGCCTGATGAAGCCTCTTCATCCAGCAATCTCTCCTTTAATAGTTTAAAAATGCATCTTCTGGTTGCTCTCACCTGTATTCCAGCAACTTGTACCAAGTCAGCTCTACCTGTGGTGTCACATCTTAGGTGACTCTCAGAAGCAGCCGGGACCTCAGAGCAGCAGAGGACAGGCCAGCAGTGGCTGGCACATGGGGTGTTGTTACTCCCATAGGATCTGACAGCACCAGACCCATTAATTCTGTCCCAGGAGCCTCATGATACCCTGACAGCCCAAAGTAATGTCCTCTCAGAGCCATCCAGGCCATCAGCTTCATGTTTGCGAATAACACTGCATGGCCAGAATGGCCTCTTGTGGAGCTGAGCCCAGGTTTGGAGGGTTGTGCATGGTCTCAGTCCTTGCAGGCTTCTCCTGTCCCAGCTGCTGGGTCTGGGAAGAGTGGGAGAAAGATATGTCATCCCTAGACCTCTGGCTTCACCAGCCGTTAGTACTGAGGAAGGAAGAAGCTGACTGAGAGCTCTACTCTTCCAAAATGCTGCACTGGCCACAGCCCAACAGTTGGGTCCCTACAAAAGGGCAAGAAAAGGTTCTGCAGGTTCTCCCACCAAAGGGTCCCTATGGAGGAACGAGAGCAGCCACACTGCAGTCGTGCTCCCAAAGCTCTGCCTGACGATGGAGGATGTCACCACGATGGAGGATGTCACCACGCCAGCTCTCCCTTGCTGAGTGATCCTTTGTATTCATGAAGGGAACCGGTAAGGAGAGAAAGACCCTCGCATGGACCGTTCCTTCCTGCAGGAGGAGTTTGACAGAGCTCAATAACCACTGCTACCCACCACATCTCCATGTCACCAGAAGCAGCAGAATTTTGCTGCCTCCTGGAGCCGCCTTGTCCTGGAGCAGAGCTGTGGCCCCACCTCGGAGGGGCTGATGAACCTGCAGGCTCGGAAGCCCCAGAAGATCCACCAAGCACCAGCTTGTTCTTAGAGCATCACCAAGCCATGTACTCTGTTGAAGCATCACCACGTTTCTTTGCTGTCTGCACTGGGCACAGGGGACAAGCAGCACTGCCAAGGGGGTTAAAGCACTCATGTGTCACCCAGCAGCAGACCAGCCCTTGGGACAGGAATTGGGGCCAGTCTCACCAGCCGCAGCAGGACCCCCATGCTGAGCGAGCAGGAGATGAGGCCACCCATCCCTCTAGATGGCTGCTCTTGGAGCTGTAGACCTAGGCTGCAAAGCTGCCTCCTCCTGTCGCCTGTCCTGGTCCAGCCTCTGCCTCTCCCCCTCCCTGGGGGCAGCGAGGGACAAGCGCATTTTGCCGGCAATGAAACAGCAGCGAGTTCCCGCCGGGCACCCTCCAGCACCAGCCCACTCCCCTCGCCCGCTGCGCTGCAAAGCCTCCTGTGCACTGTCCGTGCTGGCAGGAGCCCAGCCGGTGGCACGGGGACACACCGGGACAGCCGAGCCAGCCGCTGCCCTTTAAAGCGCAGGGTGTCGCGGGGACTGCCGGTGTGGCACGGACACCACGGGCACAGCACGGAGACCCCACCGCCAGCAGGGCACGGAAAAACGCTCACCGCCGGCACGGCACAGAGACCCCAGCACCGCCCCAGCGGCAGAGGGCACCGGGGGTGCGCTTACCTTCACGCCGTCATTCTTCTTGTTGCCACCACTTTTGCCTCCTGGAGAGAGGAGGAAGGAGATTAGCAGAGCCAGGCAGGGCACCAGGACCAGGAGGGCGAGGATCAGCAGCATGGTGCCGGGGCCCAGGGCGGGGGCACCCCCAGGACCGGCTGGTGGGATTCGTCTTCTCTCCAGAGACCCCCGGTGCAGCCCGCGGCAGCTCAGGGGCGACCTTGCCAGCACTGTCCTGTCCTACCGCAGTGGCTCTTGGCCAGGGGCATGACCCGTGTCCTAACGTCACGCCAGGTCCCTGGGGCGGCTGGAGGCGGCCGGCAGGGCTGCCCGGCAGAGGCGGGCTCTGTCCGGGCGCTGCATTTGACCCGGCGTGGTGCGGTGTGGAGGAATGGGCTGCCCGCCTGCCGCCCTCTAATTTTAGCCCCATGCTGCCGGGATCATGTGCTGCCGGCCCGCCGGCCCGACAGCTGCAGCCCGAATTTTGACAAGGATGAAAAGCAGGCGCCTTCCCCTGTGCCCACCCAGCGCTGCCGACACTGCCCCAGCCACCCCGGCTGCAAAAGCCGCCCCACTGCCCTGAATCCCCCGCGCAGGGGGGTCGGTGGAGCCCGGTGCCCGTCGCCCACCAGCCCTGCAGCGCAAACTGGAGAGCCCTCGGGCCGTGCGTGGGACGGGCAGCACTGGGAGAGATGCTTTTGAACTTCCTGCCTTTTGATGCTTCCTGTCCGCCTCTCCCGGCGTGGGGCCTGACATCGGATACCCCCACCCAGCTGCTGGGCTCCTCCAGCGCCCGCCACAAGTGCTAAATGTGTCAGCACGATCCCCCCACGACAAATGCAGATACCAGCCCGGGCCACAGCCCTCTGCCCTGGCACTCCTGCCCACCTGCTGCACCTGACACTCGGGGAGCCTCAGCAAAGCACCCTGAAACACCCAGCTAACCCCAAACAGCTGCCACCAGCCAGCTCAGAGGCGTGCAGGGTTTGGGTGGTGTGTCCCAGCCCTGTAGCACCGCTGCAGGGCCATCCCCAGCGCTGGGGAGGGCTGGAGGTGACAGCGGGCGGATGAGCTCTGCAGTCACATGGCTCCGTTTGGTTCCATGCCTGGGGAATCGCCTGTGAAATCCCATCCGCAGCGAGGTGTCCCCAGAGGGAACAGCTCAGGGAGGGCACTGGAGCAGAGGGGCTTCGGGCTGCACCGAGACCTCTCCAGCGCACAGGCTGGGCTGCCGTGCTCGGTGCTGTTGCCGTGGCAGCCCTCGGGATGCAGGAAGGCAGGAAGAGAGTGGAGAATCCTGCAGGATTAGCATCCACCTGCCTGGGGAGAGACTGGAGAGATCCTGCTGCCATCTGCCTGCAGCGGCACCCAGGGGCCTTTCCGTGCTCCCGATGCAGAGGATGCTCTCCCTGAGCCACAAACATCTCCAGGAGGACACAAAACCAGATGCTGGAGCTCTGGCTGCCCCCAGCATCCACATCCCCATCCCAGCACAGGCCGGATAGTTGGGTGCACACAAACCCCAAAACCCTAAAGCATTGTGCATCACTGAGCCTCAATCAGACACCTTTTCTCTTGCATCCCAAGCCAGCAGCCAGCCTGGAGGTGCCAGGTGACCTCTCCTGGAGTAGCACCCAAAGCCACACATCCTCAGATGCACCAGGCTGCAGTTTCAACCTCCCTGTGACACATGAGGCAAAGCCAGCTCTCCAGGGACCCTACAGATTTGCCCTGGGTGTCCTGTAAGACAAGGAGATGAGTTCCAGAGACGGCACCTACCGGAGAAGTTCCTGGTGGCCAGCATGGTGGTGAGGATGGCTCCCTGAAAGACAAGGAAGGCAGAAGGAAAGGGTGTGCCGGACCCTGGCCCCCTGCACCCTGCTGCTCCCCCCATCCCTGGGGGAGGAAAACCCTGCTCAGCACCTGTCCCCTCTGCCACTGGAAGGAAGGAAACTGGCCCACGGACTGATATTCTCCTCCTGCCATCAAAAGCAGTTCTCAATACCTGACCCCATGTCCCCTGCACCAGGGCATTGGGTTGCATTCTCCAAAACTGCCTCCCCTCCGAGATTAAAGGGATATTAAATATCTGCAGGGCACTTTTCAGTCTCATACTACCCTGCCCTAGATGAAGCACAACCCCACTGACTGGGGCGGGCAGCTGGTAGCAATGGCACCCACCAGGAGTGGAACCGGATTTAATTGTGATTAAAGCTGTGCCAGCTCAGAGCAGCAGGGCAGGGATTGCTCGTGGGAGCCACGCAAAGATCACCACCACAAAACAACATTCATAAAAATCCTTCCCCTTTTCCAGCTGAGTCTGCTAACTAGTTGCTCAGTGTGTAATGAGATTACTTTGGACTAATTGCTTACAGTAATGGATTACTATTTTGAAGTGCATGCCTGAACTAATTTGATTACTTGTCTAGCTGAAAAGTAATAATAGTTTATAGCCAGTTTCTTTGCTTGATAATCTTGTTAGTAGCCTGCAGCTGTACTGCTCTGTGCCACGCTGCGCTCAGGCCTGCAGCGCTGATGGCTCTGGCTGTGGCTCAGACCAGCCCCATCCCACTCTGCAGGAGGCTTTGTGATTTTCCAGAGCCCATTCCCAGCGCCATGCTGCCGGCTGAGGCTGAGCAGCACCCAGGAGATGGGTGCCTCAGGGAGGTGCTCAAGCTGGTGATGGTGATTTCAGAGGGGTCCAGGCTGTGGCTCACAGCAGCATGTGAGAGGGAAAGGCTGTGGGGCTGCTGCAGCTTTTGTCTGTCTGTGGATCACTTTATTTCTTGGCTGCAAAGTGTCTTGGCCATCAGGCAAAGAGTCTCATTGTGCCTCTCAGACCCATCTCCAGCCCCAAAAGGAAGCTATCTTAACACTGAATCCAGTGGAAAAGTCCTCACCCCAGCATCCAGTGTAACTCAGTGCTTTCCTTTACCATGGCTTTCTTTGAGCAGCTGGTAATCACAGCCAGACAAAGCTGCCACCCCACTCGGTCTCTTTCCCCTTCTTCACAATTTGGGGGTCCCCAAATACCTGTCATGCCCACACTACTGCCCATAGACACCACCCTGTCATTTCCCACACAGGGCACAAGCCCGCCAATGACCTGATTGTGTATTTAGCAGCCAGCTTGGACAGAGTTACCTTCAGCTTCCTCCGGGCATTGAACTTCTTCAGACAGTCCACCGTCTCCTGCCTGTGCATGCATGACGCCACGGTGGCACGGTGCTGCGGGGAGAGAGGCCTGGCTCAGAGCAGTGCTGGGGGGAAGGGGCTCCCCCAGCCCAGCTCTCACATGCACACACACGTGTGTGATCTCCCATGGCCGAGGCACGGGCCAGAGCTGCCTGCAGCAGCAGCAGCAGCAGATAAAAGTTTAATGGGCAGTGGGAGATAGAAGCTTTGGAGTCAGCAGGATCTGCTCTGATGGTGGGGGTGAGCAGAGAACGGGCTGCCCCCTGAGTTAACCACTTGGCTGACCAGCCATGTTTAGCAATGTGCTCAGGGTTTGCACATGTGTGGTTAAGCCCACAGACTTCTCCCGCCTTTAGTATCTAGTTCAGAGCGAGAACCAGCAGCTGAAACAGCAGGATGCAGTGAAGGGTGGAGGGATTGCTGCTGGGGTGGATGGATGGATGGATAAACACGAGCCTACTTCCATTGCCTCTGAAGAAAGACCCCCCAGCACAGAATGACACCAAGAAACCAGCCTGTCCCCACCAGGGCAGGGAGCACGTGTCCCTCCCATCACCAGGTCCCCCAGGAACATGCTGTTTGCATTCACAAGCTTTTCTCTGCTGTGAAAGCTCAGGAGAAATGCTGCTGTGAGAGCATTGGGAGGAACCGTGCCAGGAAACCATCTTCCCAGGATGGAGAAGAGAGCTGGAAGCATGTTTGGTAACATGTGATCCCCAATGAGGTTTTTCCCCTTGTGAATCTCCACATCTCTCTACCCTCGGCCTCAACTCACCGATATCCAGGGGTGCTTCAGAGCCTCTGCTGCCGTGATGCGCTTGGATGGGTTTATGGTCAACATCTTGTTGATGAGATCTTTCGCTTCAGGGGTGACCGTGTCCCACTCAGGGGAGGGGAACTGCCAAAGCAAAGGGAGCAGGGTGAGAGATGGCAGAGAGCCCCTTTGCACTTGGGTTGGTTCTCCTGCAACTTGGGACAGGTTGGAGAGATGATAGCCACTGGAAAGAGCTGCCAGGTAGAAAAATGAAGAGCAGGAGTGGAAGAAGAAAGTTGGAAGGCTTGGGACAAGACCTATCTCTCCTACAAAGCGGCCCTGAAACGTGCCAACGTGTGCACCTGGGCATGGCAACGTGGCCAACGCTTTGCGACCAGGGCAGAGGAAAGAACCTTGTTCCCATCTGCCTGGATTTGTCTTGGTTGCTCTTCTAGAGCAGCAGGCTGCAAGGCAGGGGCAGCAGGAGAGAGGAGACTGTGAAAGGGGGCAGCCAGACAAACCCACTCACATCGTAAGCCCCAGCCTTGATCTGCTGGTAGAGTCGGTGTTGGTCTTCATCCCAAAAGGGTGGGTACCCAACCAGAAGGATGTAGAGGATGACACCTGCCCAGGAGAGGAGACGGGATCAGAGGGAGAGAATTCATCACTGGAGGCAGGAGCACACACAGCCTGGGGACTGGTCAAACTCAAGCAGAGAAACAGATATTAGGGAAACATGAAGATTTGCTCACTGTTTAAAGAGCAAGAGGCTTGTTGGTGGGTCCAGCTCTGTGCTGATATGCTCAGGACCTGGGAAGGTTCAAGGCTCTGGCAGCCACCATGCAGAGCCCAAAGTGGGTGCCCTGGCAGGGGTGGGTGATGTCTCCTCCCCATCGCGGGTGGGAAAAGGCTCCCCTGTGGCTGCAACTGCACGGAGGCATTGCCTGACTCCACCAGCACCGCAGGGAAAAGAGGCAGCACCTGCCCTGACTGGGAGCTTCGGGTACATGACAAGGGGGCTGATCCTTCAGAGAAGGGTGCCACGGGATTGGGAGAGAGTGTGCTGCTCTGGATACAGCCCAGGGTAATGTGCCACCTCTTGGGTAAATCCTCCACCCTGACCTCCCTGAGAAGTGACTGGCTACTGCAACTTGGGGCATGCTGGATGAACAGCCTGCCTCATCCCACCCAGCCCAGCCCAGCCCAGCCCAGCCCGCTCGCGGCATTCCAGCCCCGGTCTGACTTACCACAAGCCCACAGATCCACGGCTTTGCCATAGGGATCCTTCCGGAGCACCTCGGGGGAGAGATATCCCGGGGTGCCGGCGAAACCTGGGACAGACAGCCCGTCACTCCCGCCGTCAGGCAGCCCCCGGCACCAGCAGGGACTGCTCCCCGGCCAGGCACAGCGAGAGCCGAGAGTGCTGGCACATCCCGACCCGGTGGGACAGACACCCCCCTTCCAGAAACCTGTGTGACTCCCGCGGGCAGAGCAAACTGTGTCTGTCTGCCACTGCCAAACCCCAGATGGTGCCTGAGGCTGCCGTGTTCTGCTGCGCACTTCCAGCGCTTGGAAGAGGATTTCCTCCCACTGCTCTGCCCCTGCGGCCGGCTTGTCCATCTCACCAGGACACCCCGGTGACTCACAGAGTCCCTGTGGTGCTGTTTGCTCCACATCAGCCTGCTCATCCACTGTGCCTCCTGGGCCGGTGCTGCTGGGGCTCTCCCATAACCTCGGGCTCGGGGTCCTGGAGCCCCCCTGAACGAACATGCCAGGGAGGGCTGGAGGATACCCCACCTCAGGCCAGTCCTACTCACCAAACCACGCCTGCTGGTCCCCCTCTACCTCGATGGCGAGGCCAAAGTCAGCCAGCTTGACGGCAGCACCCTTCAGCTTGGATGCCAACAGCAGGTTCTCGGGCTGCAGAAGGAGATGGGGGTTGGAGAGGAGTGAAACCCCCCGGAGCTCTGCTCTTGCCAGGGGGAGCTTCCCAGCACAGCACAGAGGAAGCTCTGGATGTGTCCCCTAACTGCTTTGTCCTGCTCTTTGTCCTGGTGTCCCTGGATCCTCAGGGAACCGTGGCGTGCAAGGACCTCCCTACCCCATCTCCCTTGTGTCATTTTGCTCCGGAGCTGGCCTTTGCTCTGTGGGTTTCCCGCAGCCCTACGCGTGTTCCTCCCTGCTGTTTCAGCAGCCCTGAAGGTCTCTGGGCATTGTTCCACAGTGTTTTGCATCACAGATGGGGTCCCCTGTCCTCCCACGGGCACTCCCCCTGCAGCTCCTACCTTCAGATCCCGGTGAACCACCCCCATCTGGTGGCAGTGCAGGACGGCCTCCAGGATCTGCTGGATGCAGTGGCTGTGGGAGAGAGGAGAAAGCTCACACAAGTGGCCGGCAAGGCAGACACTTGTCAGACACTTCTATTTTGCTGCATTTCACCCCTCTCCCCCTCTGCCCATCATGCTTCCCACCAGCAGCCCTGCAGCACAGCTCAGCATCCCCCTCCACCAAAACCCACACACCCGCGGGGAGCAGTTCTAACCCAGTAAGGCCCCAACAGAGCTATTGGACACCCAGTAATGCTGAGCAGGAGCTTAGGGGACATAGCTGGGCCCGTGGGGACCCCACAGGAGCAACAGTGGAGGCAGGGAGCTGGAGATCAATAGTGGAATCACAATGCCAGCAAAGATTTGGTCTCCAAACCCAGGCAGAGCAGATGTGCTCTGTGCAACCTTTGCTCCAGCCCCATTTCCCTGCTCTCCTCTAATGCAGGTGGCTCTGCTGTGTCTGCTTGTTTTATATCTAGTTCATTACATTCCAGCTCTGCTGTGTGCATGAGACGGGAAGGGAAAAAGACAGAGGCGTTGATTGCTTCTGCTCTAAAACAGCTTGTGTGCAAGGCAGAAGGTCTTTATTTACATGTATTTTATTTTATTTGTATGACACTAATAAGTGGATGGGCTGTAAGTGGATTCAGTGCAGGCAGCCCATTAAATGAGATTGTTTTCTGCCTAGAAATAAAGGCTATTTCCATGCAGAGAGGTAGTGTAGAGTTTACCACCCCCTTGGACATACATAAAGGCTATGCTTAGCCTGGGGGCAAAGACAAGAGGCACAGTGATACCTGGAGATTGGAGAGGGCCAGATCATGTCCCCTCCAAAGAATGAGACTAATACTGTTCCCTGGATGAGCTGCGGGGACCAAAGGGGTGGCTGAAATGGCTCTGCAGCAGACTACCTGGAAAGTGCTGATGGGAGTGTGGAAGGGAGCAGAGCTCCAGTACAGCCTGTTTTGACTGCTCCTCCTCAGTGCTTTCAAGTGGTAAATGCCAGAGAAACACTTGCAGACGACTGGAATGCAGCTCCAAGGGGAAGGAGTGACATCCGCAGGGTGTCCGTGCTGTCATGGCCCTGGCTGGGCACCAGCCTGGTGTTGGGTTTCTTCCCTGCCAGCCTGGGGAGCCCTGGTGCCCCCAGACCAGGGAGTCCTGATACCCCCAGACCACGGAGCCCCTGACACCCTGTTCATTTACAGTGAGGTCAGATGTTGGCTATCCCAACATCCTGGGGAATGAGGATGCTGTGGGCAATGGCTGGGAGCCAGCTGATTCAAAGTGGAACCCAGTCCTATGGCAGCACATGCACTTCTTGGCACAGGAGCTGAGTGAGTTAGAAAGAGCATTTTGGGTGGGTTTTGGTTGGGTTTTTTTTTTTTGCACCACAGTTCTGGTCTATGAGTATGTGTTGCAGAGCGGTTGTAAAACACCTCCCCGTGCAGAATGAGCTGGTGCTGCAGAGAGCCGGGCATGCAGGACCCTGGCAGGGAGCAGCCTTGGGAGAAGGGGACGCCTGCTGTCCCCTGCACAGCCCGGCTCACCTGGCATCCGCCTCGCTGTAGTACTCCCTGGCCACAATGTCCTCGAACAGCTCCCCACCGGTGACCCTGCGAGAAGACAGGGGGAGCTGGACTGACTGACAGCACACTCCGCCCTGGCAAGCCCCGAAAATGTCACTGCACCACGCATGGGGGGAGAGCCGGGGGTGCAGCGCAGGGACCCGCCCTCTGCCCGCCCTCTGCCCGAGTTTGGTTCAAACCCAGCCTGTGGGAAGGGCTCCGGTGAAGCGGAGGTCGTGTCACCCCGGGGGAAGCACGGGGCTGCCCCGGGGATGCAGTGAACCATTACTCACAGGTCAAAGATCAGGTAGTGGTGGCCCTCTTCGGAGATGCTGTCGTGGAGCCTCACTGCAGCAGAGACAGAAGGGTTATGGAGTGTGCCTGGCTCCCAGCCCGCTCCCTGGGAATGCCTTTGCTCCCCTTTGGGCACAAGCAGGAGCTGGGGAAGGGCACAGCAGGGCTATTCCTCTTGCTGTTGCCCCCGGCTGGGTGGGGGTCCCGGCTCGCCAGGGGACCCCAGCCGTGGCCCCAGCCTGGGGCAGTCGTGCAAGGCTCAAAGGTCACATCCAAATCGGAGACTGCCCCGGGGCTGTGCCTGGCCGAGGTTCCAACCAGCTGCTGGGCTATCTTGGGCACTGGGCAGGCTGCAGGCATGGGTGTCCCCAGCCCCATCAGGAGACGTGCCCAGGCAGAGGGAGAGCTCAGCAGGGAGCTGAGCTGACAACTCTGACACCCACGGGACTTTCTTAATTTTCTGCTCATGACCTTCCTTTTCTCCTTCGGAATCTCCACGAGATGAATTTCTGGATCTCCTGGCACCCTCTCCCCTTTGGCACACCCCTCGCCACGTACAGCCAGGTACAAATCTGTCACCCTGCAGCTGCACGCTGGTTATTCAGGTCAGATCCCTGCTCACACTTAGCAGGCAGGTGTGCAGCAAGGAGACAGGCACAGAAACAGGTAGAGACTTGTCCAGCATCCTCTGTCCCCCACCTCTTATTTTGCTTGATTCCCTTGAGGCTATGAATATTTAATGCTTCCTCTCTCTCACCTGGTTTTAGCCTGATACAACTTTCAACATATTTGAGAATGTTGGGAATAAGGGAGGGGAAAAGAAACATCCAGGTGAGAGATTCTGTGGAAATTTTTACTCCTAGCCCCTTTTACTGCATCTAAATCAGCTGGGCCCTATATGGAAACATCCTCCAGACTCAGTCTGAGCCAGGGGAGATAACAACCCCAGCACTGAGCGCAGACGCTGCACTGTGTCACTCTTATCTGCCAGGCCAGCAAACACCACTTTGCTGGTCCTTCTCCAGTCTCCAAGCTCTGTGGGCAAATCCAGTGGCTGCCAAGAGAGTGTTGCCAGCAGCATCACCTCACCTGGCCAGGGCACAGGGCAAACGAGATCTGATGGACTCAGCAGCATCTTTCCCGTCTGTCTCTGTCATGGTCTTGACTACTGATACAACTTGCTCGTCTTATTCCCCAGTTATAGTTCCCCACTGCTGGCTTCTGCAGACATCCCCTGTGTTCCAACATCTGTGTCTGCTCTGTTTTTCTCCAACATACAATCCCAGCTTTCCTGCCTTCCTCTGCTGGAAGAAACATATTTCCTCCCATTTCATCTCTCCTGGGAGGGATTTGGGGGTATCACGCCTGGGATCCCACAGAAGCCAAAGTATTCCCAGGGGGATTAGGTGAGTTTGGTGCAGATAGGGCCAGCATAACCATAAGCATATGGTCCGGATACATTCCCTGCTTGGGGGAGTCCCAAAGCCTGTGGCTGCCAGGAGCCAAGAAGGTATGAGAGGGAGCAGCTGCTCTAAATATAGCCAGATCCTACAAGTATCTGTTACTGACCATAGTCAGAGAGCCATGCTGGCCAAACCGTTCCAGCTCAGAGCTGAGGGCCAGGGCAGGAGCAGGACACAGCTTCAGGAAGGAGAGTCAGAGGACAAGTACCCAGAGTTCAAACTCCAGGGCTGGGTGCAGCCGAAGTTTTCTCAATAAAGCAAGAGTTCCCTGAATGGGAACAGCTCTCCCTAATACATCACCCAGTGCTGTGGATGTGCTGTGGGGTCCTGGGGGCCTGGACCTGCCCTTGACTGCCCATGCACGGCTTTCCATGCCAGGCTCTCCAGCAGGCAGGGTGCAGAGCACCGCTTGGTTCCTCCAGGGACTGCAGCACGGCATTCCCACGGGAGATGGAAGGACCCCACCTCGCTGCAGGGAGCAAGAGGACAGCAAAGCCCCCTGGCAGCTGGGGTGCCTCTTCCCGGGAAGGGCTGGACAGAGCTGTTCTGCCTCATCCAGCAGCAGTGCCTCCTCTTCCTCACGCCAGGCTGCTCTGCAGTGGCACCGCTCGCTCCAGCTCCTGTGTGGGTAACGAGCCGCCTTTGCCGCACGGAAGAGAAGCTGCGAGCCCAAGTTTCCAGGCAGCAGGAGCAGTGGAGGGGGGTGAAAGGAAAGAGGGTGTGGGGTGGGGGGTGGAGAAGAGCCTCTTGGGTATAAATAGCAGCAGATTGGGCTTGTTAGCATTGCATATTGTTAACCCCTTCCAGCCTTCTCAGCGCTGAACCTGCCAGGTCACAGCCAAACAGGGAGGGGTAGTGCAGAGATGGGGGACAAGGACAGAGATCGGTGAGGTGTTTCGGTCCTTGGAGACATCGCCAGCCCCACGGGCAGGGGATGGAGAGGGAAGGGTGGAAGACAGCGTTAGGGAAGAGCTGTGACCAAGCTGGATATCGGGAAACCTGGGGAACCTGCAGCTACCATCCTGCAGGTCTCATGTGGTGAGTTCCTCGGGGTTTGGTATTACTTCCTATTCACACACTTTGCAGTGCGTTTCCTTCAGGTCTCGGCAATCCCCGCAGGTATTTTGGTGCAAAGGGGAGTCGGGTAGCCTGCAGGGCAGCTCCTGGTCCTGCTGGAGCAGGGGCTGGGGAATCCGGCAGTGTCCGGCACCCCGGCAATGCAGGAGAGACCTGCCACGCAGCCGTGTGCCCGAGACAGATGGGAACCGACAGTCTTTTTTGGAACTGAAATATTTATGGGACAGGAGCCACATGGCTCGTCCCAGTGGTCCTGGATCTAGCTCCCTGGATCTGCTGCAGCAGCTCCTGGGGAAGGACGGATCCAGGTCACCGGAGCAGTGAGGGGGCCAGGGAGGAGCTCAGCCGCAGGGGAACCCTCCCAGCTCCCGGCTGTGGGTTGCGAGGGCTGTAGAAATCATCAAATGCTTTCCCAAAAGCTGCAGCATCTCATCGGGGTTGGTACAACCTGGGGTGCAGCAGAGGGAAGGGGGGGTTCATCCAGACCATCCACGGGGCTCAAGACCCTGCATCGGCATCACTTCCAGGATGGAGTTCGGGATTTTTTTTTTTTACTGCAGTTTTTTCCCCTCCCTTCTCTCTCTCTCCTTCTGGCCTATTTTTGTCTTTTGCAGGGGCTCAGGAGTTTTCCTGAAACAGCTTTTCCGAAGGAGGCTACTTTCAGATGGACGGTCGGTGGGAAAGTCTTCGCTTCCCCCCCGCCATCGCTCCTCCCACACGCCCCGCGCTGCTGCTGCTGCTGCTCCGAGCTGCAGCCGCTTTTTGGAGCATGCAGAGGAATACGGCACCCGAGCGGGGGGAGAGCAGTAAAAATAGCCTCTTGCAGCCTCCTGGGGCTCCGCTTCTCCCTCAGGGAGCTATGGCCAAGTGGGTTAGTCAGGACCTACTTCAGTCCCCCAATACCCAGTGGGGGCCTTTCTTCCCATGACCCCGTTTGGAGATGGTGCTTCCCGCGAGGAAGAGGAGGGATGGCTCTGCAGATCAGCCGGGCAGGACGACACCGAGCCCTTCTCAGCCTCTGGGACAAACAGTCCATGCTGCTGCAGACAGGGCTGGGTTACGGATGCAGACCCCCGAGCCCTGGCTGGGACACGGGAGGGCAGGTAGGAGGCAGAGCCAGGCACGGAGCAGCAGCAATGGGCGGTGCAGGGTGCACTTACCGATGTTGGGGTGCTTCAGGAGACGGCAGATCCGGGCTTCTCGTTCCAGCTTCTGGTGATCTGAAAGAGGCAATGACCCTAAATTAGGATCTGAGGAAGGGAATCGACAGCTCTCAGCTTCTGCTGGGCTCTCAGATGAGCTGTTGATACAGGAAACCTTGGAGGACAGAGCAGCTTTTTTTTTTTTTTTTTTTTTTTCATAAAAGTATAACATTTCTGTGT
>VZTJ01000996.1:4080321-4091819 GCA_013397795.1 Orthonyx spaldingii | reverse complement strand
CCGAGCCGCTCGCCAGCGTCCCGAGCGTTGGAAACACTTCCTGGCTTCCCGGGGTTTTCTCCTTGGTGTTATTTCTTTATGAAGAGTTCCATAAAATCCTCGTCAGAGAAAGTTGCTGGCTTCTCCTCCGCTCCAGCCCTGCGCCTGCCCGGCAGTCCAGACGGCTCGCTCGGGGTACAGCAGTCCTGGTCTTTAAACTCCTGCGGAAGAGGGTGCTAAAGTTCAAGCCCAGGGGTGCCGAGCTCTCCTCCGAGCTCTCCGGGCAAGGGCCGCCCTCTCCTTTTCCCAACCTCCGCTCCAAGGCAGAGTCCCAACATCTGCCCAGGACGCGGTCTAAGCCGCCAGGTTTATGGGGAGCTGCCGGCTCGGCCCCTCCCAGCTCAGCAGCTCCAGCAAAAAGCTGGGAAGCCCCAGAGCGTGCAGCGTCCTAAGCGTGGCAATCCCTGAGCCACCGACGCTTCCCTCCCTGCTTGCAGCGAGGCGTGGGACACACGGACCAGGACCCTCGGTGGGATGCTCGGCCGAAGCCCCCGCAGCATCCAGCCCGGGGAGCAGCAGGAAGGGCTGGCTCTCTGGGAGGGGTTGCTGGGGCCAGCTGCCCACACTGACAGGATCACCATCCACATAAATCCTGAGCAAGCGGAAGCTGCAAAAACTTGTTTGAACACCCTTAGTGTTAATAAAACCACCCCGGGGGCTTGCAGAGCACTATGGAGTGGAGTGGGTGCTGCTGCACCCATTTTCCAAGTGGGGAAACTGAGGCAGCGAAGGGCCATTGTCACAGCCAGCCAGGGGCAAGGTTTGGGCAACCAGAGACTTCTGCCAGTGTAGGGATACTGAACTGGTCTTGGGGTGCTGGGACAAGGGGCCAGTGCCCTGCTGCTTCAGCGGGGTTTTTGGCAGAGATGAGCAATGGTCCTGTGCAATTCCTTCTGCAGGGCCAGCATTCATCAGGCAGCAGGAAGCCCGCATGCCTGGTATGCATCCTGTCCCCTCCACTTTGCCAGGGAAGGACACAGCCCAGGAAGGGGGGCTTTGGTAACAAAAACCCACTCACATTCACCCACCCCTGTCAGAGCCAGAAGCTGAGGCCTGTGGCTGTTTGCAGTCCTGATGGGGACCCAAGGGGTCTCAGCACACCAGGCACCCCCCAATAGCCCCCAGCCCACCCATCCCACCTGCCTTTACAGCTGCAGGGCTGTGGTGGGGGCTCACTGGGGCTTTGGGAGGGCTCCACCTTCAGAACTGGCTCAGAAGAGCAGACGGGACAGATGGCTCCAGCACCCCTCCATGTCCCCTTCCCAGATCCCCTCCTCTGGGTCCCCTCCCTGGGCTCCCCCCACACTCCCTGTCCTTGCACTGACCCCCCAGCCCCCTGTGCCCCAAGTGTCTCCCTGCCTCATGCCAGCCTGTTCCCTGGGACCCCGGACACCATGGAGGTGTGGGGAGGAGGGAACACGAGGCTTCTCATGCCCAGGGACAGGGGTGACTCCCAGGAACAGCAAAGGGAGGATGAGCTTCTCCCTCCTGGCTTTAGACACAGGCAGAGAGGACGGTGACAAAAATACGGACTGGGACAGAGCCAGCTTCAGCCAGGGCTCAGGGGCTTGCAGGAGCACAGGGAGGGGTGCAGGGGACAGCAGCAGGAGGCAGGGATGGATAGCTGTGTTCTGTGCTTTCCTGCTGGCAGGAACTCCTGCTCACTCAGAAGGGCTGGGCTGAGCCCTTCAGTGAGATTCGATTAATCCCCAGGCGTTCATCTCTCATTTCTTCTGCCCGCTTCTCTTCTCCCTTCCCACTTGCCTCCCTTTTCTTCTCCAACATCTTCAGTTTTGAACAATACCCTCCTCTTGGAAAAACCTGGACCTGACTGAAGGGAAATAGAGGTGGGGGATCCCTGTCTCCTGGGTCCTATGTTCTCCTGTACACACGGCTCCATGCACACCCCGAACCAGAGACAGAGTTATCGCCAGGGGTTGTAACCAGGGCTCTTTGCAAATAATAAATAATGGTTCACTTGAGTGAGTGTTACAGATGGGAGAGGAAATTGAAGATGTCAGGCCTGAGACATGGCAGAAAAAGTGTGTTCAAGGAGACACAGATCACTGATAAACTATGTCTCGCTTGGGGCCAGAGCATGAGCAGGAAGGAGGTGCAGGAGGAGGCAGCAGAAGGGATGTGTGGCCACAGGAGTGGGGCTGGAGCCCACCTACGAGGAGCATGGCTGGATCCCACCTCTGGGGAGCAAGAGGAGAGCCAAGAACCTCCTGGGTGTGTGGATTTGCTGTTCCAAAGCCATGTGGTGGGTCACATGTGAGGATGCACAGGCTGGGAGAGTCTTCCTGAGTTTAAGCTGCTGTCAATGGCCAAAGCTCAGAGGGTTGAAAGGAGGGAACAAGGTGGCAGCAGGGACGTGGGCACATGCTGGCACGGGGAGGGGACCTTCTGTGCCAGCCTGGGCAGCCAGCTCAGTTAAATCAGTGATGGGTCCAAGCTGGCCCCGGGTCTAGAGAGGAAACAGTAGGGTTAACTCAGCTGAGGGAGCTTTTCCAAAAGCCAAAGGGTGAATAAATAGTGGATCTGTTGGCAGTGACCCTGCTCAGAAGGTACAGGGACAGCTGGCTGGGTCTCAGCAGCACATGGACACCTTCTGGGTGCTCCTCCAAGAAATGATAAAAGGGTGAAAAGCAGCAAGGGGTACAGCAAAAACACTCTAGATCCCAGGAAATGGGGTGCAGTGGGACCCTCGAACCAGCCCCACTGATACCGTGACAGGAGGCAGGAGGAGGGAGAGGCTAGCAGGGAGGAGGAGGAAGAAATGACAAGTCTGGAGTTTCGGGGTCAGGACGATTTCAGCTGTCTGCACAGCTGCTCTGAGAGTGATTAATGCATCACAAGGTCTAGGGATGGAAAAAGTACTCAGGGCCTGCAGGCACCCCCTCAACCGCTCTTAATTCAAGGCAGTCACTCGTCCAGCCTCACTCAAAGATGTCTCAAGAGCCAGGAGCTTCCTTGGAGAGCTCCAGCATGTTGCACAATGGGGAGATTTCCCCTGGCAGCTGGCCCGGATGTGAATGCTGAGGCAGCCAGCAGACCTTTGCTTTGGTCCTGCATCAGCCCTGGCAAGGACAGCCCTGCTCCTCCCTGTCACATCAGCTGCTGTGACAAAAGACACTGATTCTCCCTTCCAGCCTGATCTGCAGTGGCATTACCAGTTCAGGGTGGTGGGGAGGCTCATCAGTTGAGCTGGGTGCTGGATGTGGGGCTGGCAGCAGCTCCATGGGCAGAGCATCACCCAGCCGCACCCAGACCAGCCCTTCCAGGTGCCTGCAGACCCTTCTCAGCTGGAACCAATCTGCCCACGCTGAGGAATCACTCAGCAACCAGGGTAAAGTCACCAGCCAAAGCCCAAAATGCTCCTTTTTGCTGCTTTTAAGCCCAGCAACATGACCTGCGAGGCATCAAACCCTGACCAGTGCCTGGACCAAGTCCCTCCATGTCCCTGCAGCTGGCACAACTCCTCACATTTGCACAGCTGGTTCTCTGACCAAATATTTAATTATTACTCCTTTTTTTCTTTTTTTTTTTTTTAAATTATTAATTTTATGTGGCCTGGGGCAAGAATGAAAATAAACACAGCCCTTCCTGCTTTTTTCTCCCCACCGCCCCCCGGCTCCGGCCGCACTTGCGTTTTGGCTCCGAAAGTGCTCGCTGCAAATGGGGTTATGCAAACAGGCTCCACATATTTCTCTGCGCCTGCGATCTGCCACGAGGGCCACACAGCAAAGTTTAAAACTAAGCCTCAAATATTTTTTTTTCCCCCTGCTTTTCTTTATTTTTTAACCCTTCCCGGGGCCGTAGCTCTTTCAGCCCTCAATACTGCCTTTCTCTTGCCATCAATGGGGCATTATGGCAGGGGATTTATTGGAAGCAGAACTCCCAGGCTTTACAATGGGAGCTCTGTGCAAGGCAAATATTGCACAATCTGTTTGCAGTCAGCTCGCTGCCCTTCCCCCTCGACAGCCCCACTCACGCCTCGGCCTCCGGCCTGCAGAAACAGAACCTTAAAAATCAGAAAAATGAAAGGTTTTTAATAAGTCCCCTCTCTCCTGCTTCAGAGCAAGACATTTGACCTAACAGGGCATCAGGGAGCCTTGAAAAAACACCTCTTGCCGCTCTCACCTCTTAGATGTTTAAGGGTTTCCGCTCTCCCCGGCCAACGTGTGATGCATTTACTCTTTTATTGGCATGATGAAAGAGCTTAGGCAAGTCTGGAAAAGAAGGGAGCAGTCCCAGGAATCAGGAAAGGTTGTTTTGTCTAGAAAGGGGGGAAAAGGCTGAGAGAAGGGGTTGGCCAGGTAATTTGTGCTGAAGGAAAGAGGTTGGAGGCATCGCCAGTCCCAAGCCCAGGAGAGGAGGGAGCTGGAGGTGAGCACCTCTCCACTGACTTTGGGAGCTTCCAGGTGGTCCTGGACATCGTGCCCTCAGCCTGGTGAATGTCCTGTCCTGGACTTCTCCCTGTCATGAGCACTCTTTTCTCCCCACTGCCTTATCCTCCAGGGATATCCCCAAGGACCATCTTCCCTCCCTGGTGCATTGCAGGCGAGCAGCATTTCTGCCAGGCAGTGCCAGGACCTGCCTCCTCTCTACCAGCCCCCCATATTCTATTTTCCCACTCTAGGACCTCATTCTTCCCAGACAGAGCCCAGCATCTCTCTGCCTCTGGCCACATGGACCCTGTGGACAGAAACCAATTTTCTAGTGGCAACCGCTGTGGCAAGACCTCGACCAGATTACAGGGATGGGGTTTGGGTTGGGGGAACTCGGAGGTTTTTGAGCACACCATAATTCACTCCCTGGAAGCTGGAGCCAGAGGAGGAGAAAACAGCAAATCTACATCAGTTCCTGGTTATCCAACCCTGATCACTGCTGAAAGGACGAGGAGTGGTGCAGCAGCAGCCGTGGCACAGGATGCCAAAGCCACCAGGGTAGCACGTTATGGGGCAGAGAGGAGAGTATCAGCTGTCCCTCTGACAGGGGCTCAGGATATTTTTCTTGAAGCCAAATGGTCTTTTTTTCAATACCCTGCCTGTATTTCACACCATTTGTGCAGATGAAAATAATCATCACCATCAAATACACTTGGAAGCCGTAGCACGGTATTAGAGTCTTTTCTGATGTAAGCCATAGCCTCTAATAACACATGTTGGGCTTTGCCAGGGTTTGTTCCCCATCAAAACACTGCTGCTTCCCTTCCTCCTCTCCTGGTCCTGCAGTACCAGAAAAATAGGAAATAAAAGCCCTGAATAAGAAAAGTTCCTCTTAGGGTAAGGAATTTTTCTTCTGTTTTTGGTCACTGTGATGATACATCTCAATGATTCTGCAAATTCTCCTGTGAAATGACTTCCACTCCTTCCTGCTCATGTTTGTTTTCTTCCTTCCCTTTCATTCAGGACACTTCAGTCCATCAGCTTCCCTTCCTTCACATAATATTCTTTCCCTTGCCTTTCTCCACCTTCTGGGAAACTGCAGCTTGCCGCCTTCTCCTCTCCTCTCCTCTCTCTAACGACTTGCCTTGAAGAGCTGGAGAGGAGCCCATGGGTTTGGCACAGCTCCCTTCTTCCCATGCCTTATGGCAAGCTTTCCACGTCGCCTGGGTGCTCTCCCTCCCCGTCCTGCTCCCTCTTCTCAAGCCCAAAATCCAGCACTCCCCTGAAGCGAGGTGCTCCCTGCTGGAGCTCCGCGACAGAGCCCCAGGGCTCGCGTGGTGGCTTGGCAGTCTGGGTGGAGAATTCCCTTCGCTGTCAACCAGGGATGAATTGAGATGTGGATCCCCACAGGTTTTGGAGAGGGTGATAGGGGAAGCAACTCGAGTATGGCTTTGCAGGCAGGACAGGCTGGAGATGAGGGACCTGCCCAGGTGTGGCAGTTGTTTGATGGGAAGACAGAGAGCACAGGGGCACATGGGCACAGCCTGGTCCCGTCAGGATCTCACGGCTCAGGCTCCTGGGGTGGACATTACTCTGCCCCCAATATATTCGCCTTTGACAAGGCTGAGCCTTGCTGAAAAAAATGTATTAAAAAAAGAGAGTCAGCAGTTCCCTGGCCTCCGAGGGCTCTCTTTGAAGCAGAGGAGAAGGTCCCAAGGCGGTGGAAGGAAGGATTTAAGCATTTAGCATAGCTGGTTTCTGGCAGTGCTGCCATGTGACCCTGACACTGGCTTCCCCAGCTTATTGATTTTGGACTCCCCCACCTTCATTCCTGACACGATTTATCATGGGAGACACAGAAACTCCTCAATCCTCAAAGTATGCAAGATGCTGGCATCACTTTCAGCCTCACCCGGGCTGGGAAAGAAGGAGCAATTCTTCCCAGCACCCGCCTGGCCAATGTCTCTCCATCCCAAAGCCACTCCAGGCTGCAACATGGCACCTTTGGTGGAGCCCCTGAACAGGCTTCCCTCCTGGAGCAGCCATGGCCATCAGGTATCCAGGGACCCAGCAAAACAAAAATGGGTCTATGGGAGCAGTCCCAGCCCCTCCACATCCTTCCAACACCCCACCAGGGTCCTGGCTCTCCTCCCAAGCCACAGCACAGCAAGGGAATGGCCATCCTCTCCCCAGGGCTGGGCAGCCTCCTGGCTCCTGCCTGCCCTTAAATTCCATCTCCCCTTTCAGGTGCAACCTCTTCAAAGGCAGCCGGTGGGTTTGGGCTGGCAGGAGATGCGACGGCCGCTGGGCAGGGTGCCCACCCAGAGCTCTGCTGGCTGCCCCGAGCCAAGGCATGGAGGACGAGGAGGATGAAGCCCAGCACTCCCAGGCTTGGCTCAGGTGCCTGCCCCAGACAAGGAGCCCTTTCTCACCGCTGAGCTCACAGCAGGGCAGGGCAGGATGGCCTCAGCGTCCTACCTGTTTATAACTCCACTTCAGCGCAAGGAAAACACACCTGCCCGTGCCAGCCGGGCTCGCACCTGTGCCCCCTTCGGGCAAACGGACGCCTGGTTATCCAGGACGTGTTTCCCCAGCACTCTGGGGGAGCATGGCAGAGATGCTGCTGCTCCCCAGCACCAAGGGTTGTTTTCCATCCTGGCAGGAGAGGAAGGCAGAAAGCTCAGGAGGGGCATTTCAAAGGGTTTTACATCAAGGCTGGCCACAACCGCGCTGCTGGAGCAGGAAGAGGGCAAGGAGCATGTCGGGCCCCGCAGCTCCTCTCTGCCCACCCCATCCCTGCAGGCAGCAGCGAGCCCTGGGCACAGGCGCTGGAAGCTCCCACTCCCACCCTTTCAAAAGGTGTCTGTGCTGTTAAGCAATGTCTGGGGAGTGGTTCAGAACAGGCCAAGTGCCCAATTAGACACTGCATTACTTAATACAAAAGGTATCAATAATCCAGCAGGAGATGAGAGCTCTTTCTCGCCCAGGATGCCAAGAGCACAAATTGCCTTCTTGTAAGAGAAAGGCTTAATTTCCATAGAACATGACAGATTAAAGTACAAGTGGGTGGGTCCACTCTATTATTCATCAGTCTTCAGTGCTAACAGAAAAGGGTGTGCTGCCTCCTTTGAAGTTTCTTCGAAGGCCCAGGGTGCTCACAGACATTTTAGCAGGGTGGAAAGCAAGACAAGAAGGAACGAAGCTTTGAACACTGAGCACCCACACTCCCCTTCACCCTGGGTTTGTAACACACCAGCCTTGCTACTGCTATTGCTTCCCAGGAGGAGCCAAACCAGAAGGTCGTGGTTTAAACCTGGACACCTGACTGACCTCTGGACCTTAAACCTGCAGAGGAGAGGTCCAGGACAACCATGCTGCTGCATCAGTCATGCCCAAAGCTGAGCAGAGCTCCTGTCCTAGCTGTGCAGTGAGCTCCGTCAGCAGAGAAAACTAGGATTAAACTTTGGAGCTTGGATTCTTCCCTCCTGAATGGGAAACAGAGCAGAATAATAACAATAAAAACCAGTTTCTCTCAGCTGAATTTACAGAAGAGAACACTGGAGTATTTCACTCAAACAGAAAACTCCAGGAGTGATTCCTCAGAGGCAGCACATGGCATTTGCAGACAAACTCTGCAGGGTAAGATTGTGCCAGGAGAGGTTTAGATTGGATGCTGAGAAAAATGTCTTCACTGAAAGGGTAGTCAAGCATTGAAACAGGCTACCCAGGGAAGGGGTGGAATCACCATCCCTGGAAGTGTTGAACCATGTAGATTTGGTGCTTAGGGACATGGCTTAGGAGTGAAATTGTCAGTTCTGGGTTAATGGTTGGACATGATGATCTCAGGGGGCTTTTCCAAACTTAAGGATTCTAAGATTCTGTGATGGGTACATAAATAGCTTCATTCCAAAGCAGAGGGGCCTGGAGCAGCCTCCTCCTGGAGCCATGGGTCAGGGTGAGCTGTGTTCACTCCAGTGCAGGCAGCTGCCCACCAGGCACCAGTAAAACCCCCAGATCAAGCAAAGAGATGCAGTTTCCCAAAGAGAAAGCACCAAACCCAGCACTGGGAGACCATGTAAGGCAACATGGGCACCAAGCAGGACAAATGTAGGGGTTGGAAGGGGCTGGAAGCAAAGTTCCAGGCTGGAACTGGGAGCTGGAAGCTGAACCACAGGATGGGCAACAGGACTCCTGGCACACGCAAGGACGGTGCAGAAATGTGCTCTGCAGACACTGGATCTGGAGCACTATCCCCAAATTCCGAGCCCACCCCTTACCATCGAGGGTTTTCTGCTCGTAACCGCAGGCATAACTTACAGGGTGGTTGTTGGGAGGCTTCAAGTACCTATATCAATACTGCAGAGAGTGATTCATGATTATCTGCAGTAATCCAGAAGCTATACAAAATTGCTAATAATAAGTCTTCAAAACCGACATTTTAGTCAAGATAAAAAATGACTGGAACAAAATCAAATCATGCTTTGCTAAAACTATAAATGGAAAGGTATAACCCATATTCAGCTCCCCTAAACACCAAGCTAAATGAAAACAGGGGATGTAGCTCAGTCCCAGGATCCAAGTCAAGGCAGGGTTGGGATCCCGCCCTGGGAGATGTTGATTCTCAAATATGCTGAAAGCAGCTCCCGGTGTACCAGGTGCCAGAGGACTGGCTTAAACCCGAGGCGATGGAGGGCATTTGGGAAGGGGAAAGCACGAGCTCGGATTATGTAGCTGCCCTGGCAGCACATGACAGACTGTGTGCTAGCAAACGCAGAGCTGCCAGAGCTGAGGCTGCAGCAGTGGGGATGCAGATGTGGGGCCCGGCAGGGTTCATGGTCCTGCTGAACACCATTTATTTGAGGCTGCTGAGCGATCTGATGCACAGTTGCTAGGTGACCAGAGCCCAGGGATGCGAGGGTAACATGGGAACGGCTGCGCAGGTCAGCCCTGGTCCAGCTCCGCAGCATCACGTCTCCAGGATGGTCTCTGGGATGCATCAGGATGTGCCTCCAGCACGAGGAATGGGGTAAATACAGAGATTGTGCAAGGGGATGCCGCGCACATGGTCCTGCCCCTCAGCCCGAGCTCCTTGCCAGGAGAAGCAAACAGAGCCTTCCCCAGTCCCAGGCCCCGAACCTTCCTCTGCCTTGCAGTTCCCACACTCCTCCTGCCTCCAAATGCCTGCTTACCCTGTTGGGAAATCTCTTCTCACCCTGCCTGACTTGCACTGTTTCATCTGCCTACGGATCGGATAAGCTGATAAAATGTGCTGAACGCACCAAACGGAGCCCGTTCCCTCCATCCGCTCCCCGCCGCCGGCTCATCTAAACCCGCACTGCCACGGCCAAGGCCCCGAAAATCTCTCCTGCCATTAACACTGTAACAGAGCACAGCGTCTGCAGGGCCAAAGTAAACATGAAATCTGCAGGGATTTTTGTGGTATTGAGGACAACTTAACGACTGGAGCCTGAGGCAGATTTATTGTCACAATTTTCACTGAGGTCTGTAAAATCCAGTGTGTTGCAAGCCGGTCGTTAACGTTGGCTTTAGGCTTTTGCAGTTCTGCCTTGGGGAGTGGCAGAAAATGTTCCTGTACGTTGCTGTGGGACTGGAGGTAAGCGTGAGATCGGTTGTTCCTCACCAAAAAACCCCGGCCCCGTTAGTTCTGGCATAACCAGCCCCTCTTCCACCTTCCCCACCCTTCTCAAGGGAGAAAATGTTTTCTCCTACCTCCCTCTGGGAGGGCTTCACAGTCCCAGATCAGTGAGGAAAGGTGGGATTTAACCCCATGGCAGTTCCTGGGAGCCTAAAAGAGAAGAAGTCTTTCTTATTTTTTCCCTACCAAACCATCAGGAATTTCATACCGACCACTTAAATGAAACCAGACTGTTTAGTCCAAGCAATTACTCATAAGCAGCTTCTAACTACTTCTAGTATTTAAAGAGAACAGAGAAGAATCTCCTTGGAGTGTAAACTCAGTGAAAAAGTTACAGTTGCAAGAAAAAGCCCGTGTTACCTGGGCACACACCCTCCTTGACATCACCCCATGTCCCACACGTGCACTCCTGAAGCACTTAGGGGGCAATCACCCCTTTGTCCCCTTGTCCTTTTACCAAGAGCAGCATAAACAACAGATAGGAGCGAGGGGATTTCCAAACATACATCCCAATATACCATATCCATACACACACTCCTGCAGCGGCGTGAGGGGTAAAACGAATCCACGCTCCATGGGAAATTGTTGCCCAGCTCTCTGACCAGGCAGTTCGGCTTTCCCGGGAGGCAGGGCCAGCCCCCAGGAGCCGCTCTCAGCAGCAGATAAGATCAGAGGTTGGCAGAGCCACCCTCCTGTCTGCTGCACTGCGGGCTCTTCCCACCCCAGCCCGGATGAAGTTCCAAGGGAGCTGGCTGGTGCTCCAGGCTGGAGATGCTGTCAAGCCCACATCCACTGCCCCAGCCTCCTGGGACAGAGGGAGGATGAGACTCCAGCTTGGAAACCTCCCAGAGCACTTCAGTCTTCTGTCTTGGACAGTGCCTCGGGCAGCTGCTCACAAACACAGGTTGTCCTCCTAGAAGCAGAATTGCAAAGATCATCCTGCAGGAAGCTCCAGAGTCCCTACCCACACCACACCACGGGCAATGCTACAGTCTCAGAGGGAGAGAGAAGAGGCAGAAGGGACCACAAGGACCCAGGGAAGGCCACAAGGATTGGGATCTGCAACAGAGTCCCCACAGGGCCAAAGACAACCAGCAGTACATGGCTATGGACACAGAGAAGGCTGCAGCCTGTGTGTGAAGTGTGACGTGTCCAGGATGACCACACACTGGCACCTTGGGGAGATCCCAGGAAGAAAGAAGAGCAACAGGAGCATCTTTCGTTTTCAGTACCACTGTCAGGTGGCACAGATGCTCCTGGAGCACCCTTCCCAGTGGCACCAAGCTGCCTCCATCCCAACTTTGTCTGAGTTCAGGTGCCTCCCCAACCAAGTCTTGTTACCAAGCCCCAGCATGTTTGGAGCACTGGGAGGTGCAGGTTTGGCTGGCCATGAGCTCTCCATGAGCACAAAA
>VZTJ01000996.1:4040573-4071513 GCA_013397795.1 Orthonyx spaldingii | reverse complement strand
CGCGCCCTCACCGAGCGCCGGCAGCGCCGCGTGGGTGCCGGGAGCGGCGCGGGCCCGTGGCTGCGCGCCGTGCTGGACCCTCGCGGTGTCCCGGCACCCAGCGGGTGCTCCCCGTGCCCGCGGGCCGTCCCGGCCCCGAGCCGGCCGGGGAGAGGGGAGAAGGCTGGCCGGGCAGAGCCTCCCGTAGCGGGGGTGCTGCTCCCCGAACACGTGCTGCTCCGGGAGAAGTCTCCCGGGGAACGCGCGGCCCTGGGTGCAGCGGGGCGGGGAGTGGGAGGGATTCGCCGGGAGGTGCGTGCAGGGAGACGCGGTCCCGTTTTCCTCGGGAGTCTTGGATGGGCCCCCGCGGTCGCTGCTTCTGTCCCGTGGTCGCATCCCGAAACGGGGCCGGTGCCTGACTGCTGTTCGCTCTGCTTTCACAGAAATTGCTCCCTTCCCTCTCGACTTCTCTCGAGGACATCTTTACTCACTGGGAAAAGTAAGTCAGAGGAGGGAATGAGTATCAAATAGATTCCAGACTGTGCTGATGGCTAGGCTGCATGGCATGTATGATTTTTATTTGCTAGAATTCCATGTTCTCAGAGGATTTCCGATGATAACTGTGCTCAGCAGAGTTGTCTCCTAACCTCTGGTTTCACAGCAATTCATTTCAGATGTTCAGGATGAGGCTGGTTTAAAATTTCCAGAGCTTGGAGATGAGTTGTTACTTTAGTTTTGAGCAGCTGATGCTTTTTGTGCTGGTTGATGCTGGAGTGTTGTGGAGCTCCGAGTCCTACTTTACTGTAAGAAATCTTTTCTCCAGTTCTGTTTCACTTTCTTTTTAAAGCCACGTGCTTTGCAGGATTATTGACCCGAGAACAGAGAAGCTGAGCAGATGCTGAAATGCCAGAGCTCTTACAGGGACTTAAACCTTGGCATAGATCACAGATGATCTGACTCAGAGGAAATCACTTGGTTTCAGCCTGTCCTTTCTAGTCCTTACATGTTCCAAACGCCTTCTTGCATCGTTATCCCCCATTTGAAGGTCTGCAGGAGGGAGCCTTCCCATCTGTGCTATTTGCACCCATCCTGTGCTTGCTTTGGTGGGATGTTGGAGTGCAGCTCTGCAGAGAGGCCTGTGGCAGCCTCAGTGCTGAGTTTCTGGGAGTCCAGATAATAATCTGGGAGTTGGGAGCGTGGAGTAGGGATCTCGTCAGCATGGCCGTGCCAGCAGCCTTGGGAAGTGTTTTTTCAAAGGTGTTTTCTGCTTGATGCCTTGTGCCTTGCTCTTGTCCTCCACACCTGAGCAGGGGAAAGGCTGGATCTAGATGAGGATGTAGCAGCATGGAAATAGGTTTGCAGTTCCTCCCTTTAACAGTTTGTTGCTCTTGTGGGTGCCAGTGGTGACCTTCCCACCTGCTGGTTATCCTGCCTGCTGCAGCAAACCCTCCCAGACACTGTTGCTTTTAAAATCGAGGGGCAGCAGGGCATTTGCATCAGGTTTAATTTTTCTTCAGTGTCGCCCTTCTGTCATGGTCCTGCCCCACAAAGACATCTGTTATTCCTGGTCTGTCTGAGTTCTGCCTGGTTGGGAGTCAAAGTGAGGGATGTGTTAGCCAGTAGTTATCTTTATCTTGGGGTGAGCTTGCTTTATCACATCCTCTTGCTTCATAGGCTTTTGGCCCAAAAATGTCCTTCCTTAATCTACCCTGTGGCTCTTGCCCTTCTCACCAAGGCCATCCTTGGCACTGTCCTGCGGAAACTCTTCCAGAGTGAGCCTAAAGCTGAGACTTGCAGTTACAGGAGTGCCCTCCCTCCAGAGCTGCATTTACTCTTGAAGGATGCAGAGAGGGGGTGGAAGGGTGCCTGGGAGCAGGGGAAAGCTGGACCAGCTCAGCCCTAGGGGCAGCCTGAGCCCTGCAGCTCTCAGATGTTCTGGAGTGCCAGAGGGACAGCGCTAGCAGACACCATTTCTTCCCTTCACAAAGCATTCCTGAGCTCCTGGTCACTCACAACAAATTCTCACATCAGTCTGTGTTGTGCTGTCAGCTGCCACTGGATCAGGAAGGTGTTACAGGATCAGAGCTGCCTGTGTGGGCTGCCCTGTTGCCTTATTAAAAGGATTATTGGAGTAGTTACAGGACTTCCTGAGAGCAAACGTGCCTTTGGCTTGACCTGCTTGCACAAAACTTGCTGTTACAACTGTGCTGCCAGAACACTCTGATACCAAGCACGATCTTTACGCATCAAAATGTTAAGCTAATGTTTTTAAAACAGGTGAACAAGCAAAATGAGCTAAACTGGCCCAGAAGTGAGGGTATTTGCTTCTGATAACTGTGTGTCCCAGGGCTTGGAAGCATTGCATGTGTGAATCACACTGGCGTGTGCCCAGCATTACCCTGCTAATAAAGCAAATGTGTTGTCTTTAATTCTCAAATGAAAACACGGGTGACTTTAGCCACATCACCTGTTCTGGAACAGGTAGGATTTAGAGCCTGGAGAAATCTTTCTCCAGCTTAATGTTTTAACCCAGTTGAGCAGCTTAAGTGTTTAATACTTATGTGGCCTCTTCCTACCCTTTTTCCAACACATCATCTGCAGGTCCAGCCACTTCCTTTCTTAAACCTCTCTGCAACCTGACTTTCCTGCCCTTTTGACTTCAAATGGCTTTTGTAACCTTTACATTTTCTCCTGCCTCTATGGAATACCAGGACACCTGGTATTTGGGTGATATCTGCCCTAACCCTGAGGTTGCACTTACTCTGAGGCTGTAGCTGCCTCCTGGAGATGGAATTTGTTCGGTAGGATGCCTTCTGTGGAGCACCAGCCTGACTGTGTATGTTTTTATTTCTCTGCTAAAGTGAGGAAAGTCTGCCTAGGGCACAGAATAAAGGTCTAGGTTCAGTATCTCCCGTTGAGTGTTGCAAGGATATGTTGTTCTTGGACATTTACCGAGGACTGGATAAGTCCCTTGGAGGTTAGAGAAGTATTTCTCCCACCCCCTTAGGAATTCCTCTGTAGAGAAATGACACTGCCTATTCTTAGGCTGGAGCCTCATCTGAGAGTGAAGGAATAATTATGTTCTAATTTGTTCAAGATATTTTTTCCCCGTTTTGACACCCATTGTCTTCCCTTAGAACTCCACCAAATTCCAGGAGAAGAAAGGTGAGTGATGAGGAGGCAGCCATCCCAGAAAAGATCAGAGTTCCTGATCCCGTGAGCAGCTCTGAGAGCTCAGAGAAAGAAGAGGATGAGAAAGAGAAGGCAAAAGCTGCAAATGGTAGGAGCCTTTCATCTCCCTGGAGTCGACAGAGTAGGACTGGAGACTTGTGTAGGAGCAGCCCAGCTTGCTTGGCTGGAGGAAATGCTTGTGAAGTGATGGCTATTCATTTGTGCTCATAGAAAAATAGGACAACTAATTTAGCACCCCCTTCTCATGTGGAGTTTCTGAGGAGCACAGATGTCTGCTGAAGCTAGAAAAAACATGTTATGATTCATTGGGGAGGGATGGGTGTTGGTGCTTGGATGAAGCTTTGGGAACCTCTTGCTTCCCACTGTGGAGCACCTTCTAGTTGGTCCCAGGTGTGTGCTGGCCCAGCAAAGGCAGGCCTGTTTCATGGCTCAGGAAGATTTTAGTTGGTCTGGAAAGTCAATGCCCTCTGTCTGAGGTGGGGATGGATCTCTCGTGCTGCTGATGTGGGAGGTGTTGGCTTGCGGGGTCTAACAAAAACTCTGATACATTTTGGCTCAGTCTTATCTGATGTAGACCAGCCTTTGGAAAACTGCAGATCTTGACAGGTTCACTGTCTTGGTGGCTGGGAGAGGGGTGAGGTGGAGGAGCAAAGCACTTGCCTGTCACGGGGGCAGCAGTAGTGATGGTCTTGAGTCAGGTGTGGAGATGGGACCCTGCCCTGCTGCTGGGGCCCTCCTGCAAACCAGAGACTGTGTTGGTGTGAGAAACACACTCATACAGCTGCTCTGTGGCTCTCTCCTGTGCAGCAGCCAGCCTTCCTCTGGCCACGAAGGTGGTAGTGAATGTAGAAAGCAGTGAGGAAGATGAGTCCTCATCAGAAGAAGAGGCTCCAGCTGGGAAAAGTGCAGTGACGGTAAGGGAATGTTCTTGGCTTTGAAGGGTGGTGGTACTCTGAGGCCAGGACTGTCCCATACTCCTCAGCATGTGTGGAAATGTGTCCTGGGGTGGAAATCATATTTGAATGATCCTCCTATGCTGCCATAAGCCTTTTCTTAGATACCTGCCCCCCCAAACTCTTCCTTAAAAAGCTCTATGGCTTACCTTGCTGCCACATTGCTGCTGCAAGTACATTGTCTCCAGGTTAGCTTTTCATCTGTGTGTAGCCTTCTAATTTCTTTTGTTTCCTGTAGGTGACAGCAGCTGTGATGGGAGGCAGAGCTGCCAACTCCCTGCATTCTCCTCCCAAGCCCACTGCCCCGGCAGGCAGAGCTGCAGGGCTCCCTGCTGCTGACAGAACGGTGCTCTCCAACAAGCAGCAACCCAGTGCCCCGGCTGCAGCTCCAGCCCCGGCCAAGGCCCAGAAATTGCCCGGTCCTGGGAAGCCTGGACATGCCACAGCAGCTGTGGCCAAAGTAGGGCAAAGCAAAGCACCAGTAATAACCAAAGCACCGGAAAGTTCCAGCAGCAGCAGCAGCTCCTCATCTGAGAGCGAGGAAGAGGAGACGCCGACTGTGAAGGCCTCAGCCCCCAAAGCGGGTAAGGAGCCTGCAGGGTGGGGTAGATGTGTGTGAGCTCCAGCTCTGCTGCAGACTGAATCAGAGACGTGCCTTCAGCGTGTTCTTTTCAGCTCCCTTGCTGGAAAGCTCAGAGTGATTCTTGTTCCTTGGGGAGGCTGCTAGAACACTGCAAAGCAGCCAGCTCCAGAGCTCCGTGGGATGAATCCTGCATGCTTGCTCCCATTTCAAGCAGCAGATCCTGTGCTAAGATGTCTGGCAGCACCCAGCACATACCCAGGGGTTGAGGGTAACAGTGTAGAATGCCCGGAGGAGGTGCAGTACAAATGCTGCAGATACTTTCTGCTTTTTGGAAAGGCACTGCAGTGTTGTCTCTTTATTCCCAATTGCAAAGTGATTTTGGGGTTTGAAGTCTTCAGGGAAATCTTTAAATGCTTTGGAGTGTGTCTGTGTGTGTGTTGGAGGAGGAGGGTGAGAAATAGATCGTTGAAGTTCTGAAAATGATCCTCCTCTTGACTGTTTTCCAGAGGAGGCACAGCCAGGCTGGGTGCCCCTGCAGGGAGGTGTGTGTGGCTGGGCAGCTCCCTGTAGGGTCAGAGGGTGGCCAGGAAGCATTTCCCATCTCTGCCTGCACTTGAGGAGGGGTGTTTGTGAGCCAGCATTTGTCTGGAGAAGCTGTTCCCAGCACGCCATTGATGTTTTCAGCAGGGCTAGGTCCTCCTCCCTGGAAATTGCCTTAGCCCTTAGTGGCTTGTTTTGTTTCCCTGACTTCAAAAGCCACTTTAGCATCACGCTCTGGAGGCTCAGAGCAGGCTGCAGCTGTGACATCTCCTTGCTTGTGTTTCAGAGCCAGCAGCAGCTGGGGCCGCCGAGAGCAGCAGTGAGGAATCAAGTGAGGACACATCCTCTGAGGAGGAGCTGGCAACTCCAGCTGTCCAGGTAAGCTCTCCAACATGGATTCTTTGTTCCTAGGAAATCACTTCCCTTCTTTTGAAGAAGAGAGGGAAAGCTGCAGTGCTGTATTCTGACAGCACCCCTTACCTTGGGTGTGTGAGATCCCCAAACCCAAGACCAGAGCACTTGCTGTGTGGCTGAGAGCCCCACTAAACCCTGCCAACATCAACCATTCTATTCCAGTTTCTACTAGTGCCTGAAGCTGGGGGAGATCCTTGGATCTGTAGGAGGTGATTAGAATGCAGTTTGACTGATACAGTCAGACAGTCCATGGAGAAAGTGACTTGCTTCAAATATTCCACAGCCTGTGGGTCTGAACAAGCCTGTCCTGGTCAAAGTTAGCAAGGTAGCTTGCTTTAAAACAGATTCCATGCAGTTAGAGCTTTCAACCATTTTCTTCTGAGGTGTTACCTGATTCTCCTGTTCCCTTTTGTTCCCCCCGTTCCCAGGCCAAGCCAGCTGTGAAAACAGTGCAGTCTAATGCAGCCCCTGTGAAAAGTGCACCTGCTGCTCCAGTGTCCCGTAAGAAGAACGCAGTGAGGCCAACAGCACTGGCACCCAGCCAGGCCAAACCTGGATCCACAACGGTTCCTGGGGCTGCACAGCCCAAAGACTCATCAGAGAGCAGCAGCTCCTCAGACACTGAAGATGAAGAACGTCCATCAGTAACCCAAGTGCGTGTCTCTGAGATCCTCTCGCTCCTTGCATGCCTCTCAGGGCTAGGAACTGCAGTGAAAAGAAAATTTTGTAAATGCATGTAGTGTGTAGCAAAGTCATGTTGGGGGTGGGAGGAAGGGGGCGTGAGGTGTTAAAAGGCACCTCTGTGTCTTTGCTCTGAGCTTTAATCAACCCATTGTGCCTTTCTTAGAAAAATCCATCAGTACTTTTAAATGAAAAAGAACTCCCAACGATTCTTTTCCCACCTGAAGAGGCAAATTATCACGGTGGAATTTGCTTCTCAGGTATAAATTGCAATAAATAGTGTCTAATTTGTCAAACTGCAGTGCAGCTCAGCTTCCCTGCTGGGGAGAGTGCAAAGTGCTGCCTTGTACCTCACTGGAGGAGACTGGTAGTAGCAGCAGGCTGATGAAGAATGTCTGATCTTGCTTTCCCATCTTGGGACACCATCCCTACACAACTAGATGAAAGAATTCCTTGGGTCCTGCCAGTCACTAATCTTCCTTCAGTGTTTACCTTGCCCAGGGGACTCTGAAATTTCTTTCCTTGATTGCAGTCTGAGCAAATGAATTATGCTGCTGTGGGAGTTGCCTTACTTCACTCTGTTCATGTCTTGTCCAGACAAAATCCTCCCAACCCGTCCCATCCCCAGTGAAATCTACACCAGCAGCATCACTCTCCGTCAAAGCAGCTCCAGCAAAAACACTTCCACTGTCCCAAGGGAAGACAACACCAAAGCCAGCAGTGCCAAAGCAGGCTAGAACCTCACAGGGAAGGACTGCTGCTCCCACGAAGCCTGCTGAAAGTATAAAGGCAGTGGAGAGCTCTGCCTCGTCAGCCAGTGAAGAGGAGGATCTCCCTGTGCCCATCAGCCAGAAGGTAGGTGCTGCATTCAGCCCAGTGTCAAGGGATGGGGTATGCAAGACAAATGTTTATCCCTCAAATGCTGCTGCTGATTGCCTTGAAACACCAGGAATAATTTGTTTCTCAGTCCCATGGAGAGGAAGATCTATTTGGAAGCAAGTACAGCCTGACTCTTGTCACACAGCTGTACCAGAGGAGGTGGGAGGCAAATGGTTTGGTACCAGCTGTTCACTCGTGCCCTGCCCCTCTGGAGTGTGCCCTGTGTGCAGGGTCACAGCTGGCTTGGGCTTGGCACTCCTGTGAGGGATTGGCTGGAGTTCTCTAACCAAAGGAGGATTGGGAGTTCACACTGGACTCAGGTGGCTAAACTCAAATGGAGACAAATCCCTTGCTGAGAGCATCCCCAGGCACATTGTATTGAGACTTTCTGCCTCAAGTCTGAGCTTCAGGGCCCTTCAGAAAGTGCCCTGAGAGCAGCTTTTTGGAGATGCGGCCTTACTGTCTGCAAGGGAGGAAGGGAAGCTGGGGGTGGAGCCTCACGTGTCCTTGCAAGGAGGCTCTTTGTCAACACGTCCTTTCACTACTGACAGGCAGGAGCCAGCAAGGCTCTGCATTTTTGTCTTCATAGCCTTGGTCTGCTAAGGTGGGTGGAGGGGGACGCTGCTCTAACAGTTGGCTCTGTGCTGCTCTCTTCCTGCGTGATTGATTATATGTGAGGATTCAGCCCTAGGTGACAGGAACAGCTCTTTGATAGCTGTGACATGAGGTCCCACTGTAAAACCATTGAGATTTGTCCATTTTAGCAGGGTTTATGTGCTGGAGTAGGTTTGTTTCCTCCAGTATTGATTCTGTGAAGCTGTCAACAGCAAGTTTTACCTGCTAGTTTAACCACTTTAGCATCTTCCCTCTTGCAAACTGACATTTACCCCTCAACAGCCAGAGTCAGCAAGGAAGAGCTTGTCATCAAGGGAGCTCTATTTTTGCCAAACAGGCTGTTCCTTCCCATGTTAGTAGCCTACAGGCAGAGACCACAAGTGAAGCCTGAAGATAAACCATTGGGCCTAGCTGTGTCCACAGTCCTGTCCTCCCAGTCAAACTCTTCTTAGCTCATCCCTCACCATCTGCTACTTGGGCATATGCTAACCACTGACTTACTGTATCCTGCAACTTCCTCTGGCTTCTGTGCAAGATCCAAACAGATACAGAGCGTTGGAAGCTGCTTCATCTTTCCCTGTGGGGGTGGATTAGCACAATTAAAATGAACATCATGCCTAAGTTGAACTGCTTAATTGGTATGTTTACCCCTGAAGACTCAGGAATATTTAGTCAAAGAAGTTGACAAGGTGTTTGCGTATTTTGGGGAGAAAGGATGGTGATGGGGGACAGTCTGACTTTAAAGGTGCCGTGAGCTGTTTTTCTTTTGAAACTGCTAATTTTGCTCTGCTGCTTCTTTCCTGAGTGTTTTGAGCCAAAGGTGGCACTTGAGCCCTCTATAGACAGTCTTTGGCTTCTGTTTACAAGGAGTGGATGTGGGATGCACGTGCATCCATGTGTTGGGAACCCGTGTCTTCCTTGAGCATCCCGGGAAAACCCGTGTGGGCTGTGCTGACAGAAGTTGTGCCAGCAACTTTTTATCTTGGACTGCAGGCCCTGCGGGGAGAGGCCAAATCTCCCAAGAGACGGAGGGTCTCTTTCCCTCCTTGAACGCTGCTCCCCCTCCTGTGCAGGTGACAGTTGTCCCTTTGCTGGGCTGTGACACAGCTGAGATACTGGTCCCAGTGCTCAGGCAGTGCTGGAGTGTGGTTTTACAACGTGCTGGGCACACGTGGCTCAGTGTTGTTCCCCCTCTTGTCGTGCAGCGCTGCAGCATGCAAATGGACCCAGCGAGTGGCAGATGGGTTGTGCAGGAGCTGAGTCATCACACTCACTGAGCCACAGGCAGCTCCTGCTTTGGGGGCTGGAGAGGGAGCAGGAAAAATGATTTCCTCTTGAGTTATTTTCCTCCTCTCTGAGTTACTTCAGTACCTGTGATTCTCAAGCTGTTAGAAGCTCTCTGCCTGTGTTACCTGCTCCCTGGATGTAGCTTGGCCATGCTGTTGGCCAGATCCCACCTGAGTCTGTCATCCATCTCATGTGGATGGATGGACCTTGGCTTCCTCCCTGGAAGATCTGAGACTGTGTAAACCTTACGATGGTTTCTGTGTGGATGTTATGTTCTTTCTGTGTTAGGATGCCCCTGCATGGCAGCTCTTTCCCACTCCTTTGCTAAGTTAGGAAATGGAGCAGCCCTGGGCTGTGCATCCACATAGAGGAGAAGCCAGACCCGTTGTTATGAAGGGCTTAAAACTCAGTGGGCTCTGATTTTGGTAAGCCCTTCCCTTGCACAGCAGTGTTCAGAACAGCAGAGAGGAGCTGGCACATTCAGAGCAGTGTGTGTGAATTCTTCTGTCTGCTTCAAGTACTTGTGTCTCTTCAGCAATGCAAAACTGGCCTCTCTCCTGGAGATTGTGACTCACTGGTATCAAAACAAAACAGAGAAGTGAGGTTTGCAGTCCCCCCTCCCCAAGCACTTGTGGAGGTTTCTGTTTCTCTAAGCAGAGTCAAAATGTGCTTGGCTCGTTCAGAGGGCTGTTCTGTAATGGGATAAACATGCAGATGCTGTTGTCTGTTTAGTGTTTGGCTTGGAGATGATAAACAGTGCCCCAGTGGCAGCCCATGGCAGGGCTGTGCCAGGAAGCACAGTAGGATTGGCCTTACTGAAAGGCTGCTGAGCTGGTGCTCTCTTCTGTGGGCTGTGGGGTATCACTGCATGGGCAGCAGAGCAGGGGTGGTGCAGCTGGGCAGTAATCTCTCCTGGAGCACCAGAGCAGGCTGGCATCACATGCAGGGTGCACAGGGCCTGCCTGCCCTGGCAAACATGAGGTACTCTTTGGCAGAGCAGCCCGGAGATGAGCCATGAGTGGGGTAAATGAGCGGGTGCAGAGCACTGCCAGCCTGGGGAATATCTGCAGGGGAGGAAATTCCCAGATCATTCCACAAGCACTGCCTCTCCCTCTGCCACCACTAGCCCTCAGTGTGCAGGAGGGGGATCTGCAGCCCTTGGAGAGGGGCCAGGAAGAGAGGGAGTCCCACCTGGCAGTTGTGTATCTGGGGCACAGGTGACTGTGGCTTCCTCGTGCTGACACAGCAGGGAAAGTGGCTTGTAGTCTGTCCTGGAACATCTGAGTGTTGGCAGGTGCTGCAGAAAAACACAGCCCCAGTGAGTGTCAGAGGTGTTTTGTTGTCTGAAGATTTCGAAATTCTTAGACCTGTTGACAAATCAGTTTCCAAGTTGAGTCGCACTCTGCCTCTGCTCTCCCTTTGTGTTCCCAAACCCTTGTCTACACTGAACTCTAGCAGCTCTAGGCTGTAGCTGCTCTAATACTGTCTCTGAATCTTGCAAGTATTATGGCACAAGGATTCCCAACTCCTGCTGATTCCCTGGGCTGTGGTAGGTCGTGCTTAAATGACAGGTTTCTTTGGAATGGGAGTCTTGGGGTTGCAGTGCTACTCCGGTCCTCAGGCACCTGTCCAGCCAGTGTCTCTGTCTCAAGAAGGAATTGCTGTTAGGAGTTTACAAGCACTGTTAGCCTGTGTGCTCACGTAAAACACACTTGGGCTTTCTGTCAGAAGGCAATTGCTAAATGCAGAGGGATGGATCTACAGCAGCTCAGTCCAGGCAGTGACTGAAGCCCCTTTCGCTCCTAACACACCAAGTGATGGTGTGAGTGTTCATAACAGCTCTGTTAGGGTAAAACAAAACCCAACCTGAACTGAAACTGCACTTAACCTCCTAAACAACATCTGTATTAACACTGCATTTCTGAGCCTGTGTTTCTTTTTTGTTAAGAGGCTATCAGAACAGCCCAAGCCTGTTCCCAACCTGAGCCAGGCTGCTAAAGCTGGGCAGCCTGAAAAGGCAGTGGTAAGCACCTTGAAAAGCCAGGTTTCAGAAAGTGGGAGCAGTGACTCGTCTGACAGCGAAGAGGAGTCTCCTGCAGCACAGAGACAGCCTCCACAAGCTGGTAAGTCTCCTGGTAGTAGCCAGGATCCCTCACCTGGACGCTTATGGGTTTCTTACTCTCCCCTGCACATGGAGCAGCTCCTGCTCTGGGCAGCCACAGAGAGCAACTGTTTCTCACACTGACAATCTCTTACGCTTTTCCTGCAGTGAAGACCAATTCTGTGCCCCAGCCAACAAATGTGAAAAAGGCACCGGCTTCAGCAGCAGCCACAGCCCCTCCAGCTGTGGACAGCAGTGAAGATTCCAGTGAGGAGTCAGATTCAGAGGATGAAATAGTCCCCCCATCCCAGGTGAGGAGCCGCTAACCCACTGGCTGTGTAGGCTTTTAGTGCTGCACGCTCAGGAGGTCTCAGGACGTGGAAGGAGGTAATTGTGCAGGTGCTGAGTGGTGCAGAGGAGCCTCCTGTTGGCTGGATCAGGTTTTCTTGGCAGTGTCCGTGGGTCTGGCTGACCCCAGGCCTGGGTGCACATCTCAGCCACACCAGTCTTGCAGTGTGTGAGAGCAGTGGAGAGTGTGAGTGCTTTGACAGGAACATGAGTAGACACACAAGCCCAGACCTCCGCTAGGACTCTGTCCCCTCTGCTCTATTGCAGGAATTTAGACTGGAAAAGCAGCCAAATCCTTACGGGAAGAGTCTTTCCATGAGCTGTGCAGATCCAAGGCAACCCATTGCCTGGTTCCTCCCAAACCCCTGAAGTTCTCTGGTTTTCTTTTCCACAAGCCTTGGGAGGATGGAAGGATCTGCCTTGACGGGTAGCACAGTGGTCCTTTTAGCTGGAGGAGCCAGGCCCCTGCCCTGGAGAAGGGAGGTGTGTGCTGAGAGCACCACTGAGTGTCATGGAGCTGATCCCAGCTCTCCCACTGGAGTCCCTTTGCGTCTCCGTGCCGGTCCTGCAAAGCTGTGGCTGAGCTCCCTGGGGCCAGAGCTGCCTTGGTGTGAAGCTGCCTTGGGGGTGTCTGCACTTGTGCTGCAGTTTGAGCCCAAGAAACCACATAAAGAACCCCACTGACTGAGGAACGTGGCTACTGTTCCTCGTGGCTGTGGCTTGGCTGGTGCTCTGAGCCCAGGACTTGGTGGCCAAGCCCACCACTTATCCCACACATGCCTTTGCTGGCAGGGGGACATTATGAGCACTCAGGAAACCCTTCCCTGTGTTGGCCTGAGGCTGTGACCAGTGGAAAGGCTGTCCCCCACCAGCTGATGGGCAGGCAGCCATCCTGAGCAGCCCTTGAGTAAAGCATGTTTATATTACTAAGATTGTATAAAATAATGCAGTTGCTGTAACTTGAGCTTTGTGTGAGAGGACAGAGAGCTCACGTTGGGCTCGCGGGGCCTTTTCCTTTCTGAAGGCCAGATGTTGTGTGAGGGAAATGTCAGCCCACAAAGGCCCAGCTTGTCAGAGATCTAGAGGGGGAGAGCTGCTCACGTAGCCTCGTCAGTAACACAAACCAGCAGGCTGAGTGCTCCTTCGTGGCTCCTGCTCCCTCCTCTGCTGGCATTTGTGTCATGGAACCTGTCCTCAGTGCCTGGTTTCCATGCCCTTGGCCTTTCTATTTTTAACCGCTCTTATGTTAAGTTTGATGGGAGGTTTCGAATGTGAGGCAACAGAATTGCTGTTGTTAATTTAACCCCTAATCTGTTTTTGGCTTGTTGACCTGGAGGCAAATTTTCCCTGTGATTGGTGTCTTGGTTTATCTCTGTTGCCAATTAACTCTTGGTGTGTGATTTTTAAGACTGTAGAAGTCATCCTGGAGTGCAAGTGCCCACTCTGCAAAGGTTTACAGCTGCAGTCTTGCCACTGCGGCAGTGGGTAGGGATTCACAGCCTGCAAGCACAGCACATTTCCCCTGCCTGCCCTCAGGGCAGGTGTCTTTGGGGCACTGAGCTAATGCTTTTGGCACTCCTGGGGTGCTGGCCCTCATTTCTGCTCCTGTCTGTGCCGGAGGCCTTGCTCAGAGGCTCATGGGAGACAGAGCTGGTCTGTAAAGAAGAGAATTAAAAAAGGAAAAAGTCTTGGTGCTGTGCTGAAAATGATGGAAAGGCTCAGGAGTTAGTGCTGGATTGGTGTTTGCCTCTGTATCTTTTCCCTCCAAGTCCCTTCTGTCCTGATTTTCTTTCTCATCTCTTTCAGAGTCTGTCCCAGCAGAACGTCAAAGTAACTGCAGTTTCGAGTGTGGTGGCTGCAAAGGCAAATGCCACCCTGCCTTCAGGGAAGAGGACAAAAACTCCTGCTATCCCTGCAGTGAGCAGAGTGTCTGAGAGCTCGAGCTGTGATGCCTCAGAGCACAACATGCTGGCGGGAAAGGTAATGATGGAGGAGACTGAGGTGGGGAGCTTTCCCGGGGGGAGGGAGGAGACGTCTGCTGGGGTCTGAGGCTGGTGCCATGTCCCCAGCTGAGGGATGTGTTCATGAAGGGAGAGAGGGGCTGCTCTGTCCTAACCACGATTATCATGCCATGAGGTGAGGTAGAGGAGCAGAGGGTTGCCCTGGTACCTTTGCTGTTCCTGTCACCCAGCTGGCTGATTTCTTCCTTCTTTTTGATAGCAGTTGTCTGCTTGGCCACAGCTGCCTGCTTCCCTTGTGGGCTGGGGTGAGCTGGGCTCTCTGAGAGGTTCTTGGGCTGGCTGTGACACGAACTGGAGCAGCACAGCTGAAGAAGGGCCAAGGTGGTCCAAGCCCATCTACTCTGGGCTGCTGCTTATAGTTCATGGCCATGAGCAGTTAGTTATTCCTCCTTCCAGATCTATTTCATCTCCTTCTCCCTAGGTCCCTGCTGCTTCTAGCCAAAAGCAAACGGTTCCTGTGGGAAAAGCTCCTCCAGCCAGCACTGCTGCCCCAGGAAGTTCCACTGCCAAGGCAAGGAAGCCAGTCCTGCAGCCAGCACAGGACACCCACCCAAGCCAGGCTGTGCCACCCACCCAGGCAGAGGACACCTCAGACAGCAGCAGTTCCTCCAACAGTGACGAGGAGGAGGCACCCAAGCAGCCCCCCAAACCTGGTCAGTCCTCTGTAGGAGATGCTCTTGGTGCTACCAGGGTGGGGACAGCCTTTTGTTACCCCATGGGAGGTGTGCAGTGGTTGGAGAGGGGTTCCTCCTCTGCAGCCTGGCAGAGCTCTTCTCTTTCTTTGGAGGCAGAAGGGCTTTTGGTGGCAGTGCCTGTGCTGGGGAGGTGAGCTCAGCCCCAGGCAGCAGTGGTTTAACAGGAGGAACTTTGCTCTTTCAGCAGGCTCCCTGCAGAAGCCAGCCCGCAGCTCCTCCTCAGAGTCCAGTGAGGAGGAGGAGGATGCAGCATCACAGGTATGGTACCTGAGCAGGCTGGATCCTCTGGGGGCTCGCAGCTGGCTCCTAACTCAATTCTCAGCCATGGCAGACAGGGTGCTGGGTGGGTTTGCCAGCAGAGAAGTGGGGGTGAGCAAGACCTTTTGGTGGGGGCAGAGAGAGGGAGGCTTTTGAACCTGGAATGCTTCCCCAGGCAGGCAGGCCTTGGGTCCAGGGTTCATGGTGCCTTTCCGGGGAGAAGAGACAGGAGGACGTGGTACCTTGCAAGGGTTAAACCAGGAGAGCTGGTGCACAGTGCCAGTAGCAGCAGGGATTTTTTTCCCCCACTTTAGTTTGTAACTTAATCCATGTCCAAGACATTAAATTCCCTGTCAGTAACGTGCAGGGCGTGCAGCACATCTGCAGTGCATTAACTGTGCGTGGGCACACGCTGATGGCCAGGAGCCTCCCCCAAGCCTGCCTTGCTGGGCGAGAACAAAGGAGAACCTCTGGCCACCAGCTCTCGAGGCTGTCAGCTCAGCTGCTGTCTGTCAGTGCTCGCCCCTCTCCCCGTAGCCCTGGGCTCTCAGAGCTGGCTCCACAGGGGGCCAAAGGGGGGCCCTTCACTTGGGGTATGAGGACAATAGCAGCAGAGACAGAGCTGCATGTCTGGTGTGTGGGAGGCTGCCCTGCTGTGACTCCTCAGTGTGTCTGTGCTGTTTCAGTCCCTCCTCACAGGCTACCCAGTCCTCTCCAAGACCCCAATAACACCCCAGACACCAAAGACGGTTCCCCCCCAGCCTGGAGGTGAGGTGGGGCCAGGGAAGGCAGCTGGGAGTGCTGCAAACTCCCTCGCCAAGGGCTCCCTGAAGGCAGCCCCGGCCGACAGCTCGAGCAGCGACAGCAGTGACTCCAACACAGATGACAACCAGGTGGCTGCAAACCACAAAACAGGTGAGTCTCCTTTGGCAAGGTGGGGAATTTGCTTGGCCTAGGAGTGGAGCTGTGCTGGCACGGGAGGGTGACACTGGGGAGGGTGTGACAGAGACAGGCCCTGTTCCCAGTGTGTCAGTGCATGGAGTGCTGCTGCCGTCTGCTGGCTTCCCTGGCCACAGCACAGCCTTCTCCTGAACACCCTGCTTGTGCTGGCTGCCTGCAAGGCTCAGTGCCTTCCACTCTTCCAAGATGTGCTTTAACCACAGTAATTAACAGGAGCAGGTAGGGCTCTCCCTGGAGCCAGTGCACATTGCATTGCTTGGCTTCTGTGGAAGGTTCAAACACTGCCTGAAGAACATCTGCTGCACAGTGCTGGTATTCAAGCCTCCCCGTGGGCTGTGTGGGCTCTGCTGCATGTCTGGAGAGCAGAGGAGGGGAAGCAAGTGAGAAGAGCTGTGGAGAAACAAAATGTCCCACCATTTCCCTGGTTTGTTGGCAAATTGTAAAACTTGGAGCTGAAAGCTGCTTCTGCTCTGGTGTGACCCTGGCACCTTCAGATGAACTCTGGCCCGCTCTAGAAGCTCAGATGGGTCTGTTGGTCCCTTGGGCACATCATGAAACTGTGCAAAGGGCTGTTGAGGGGGTCAGATCTATATATGGGCTCAAGGGGGCCCAGGTGCCCTGGAGTTGGCCATTGGTGATGATTAACTATGGCAGTGTGAATGCCCCCACCACCCTGGGAAATCCCCAGCTTACCTTATGGTGTCCTGGGGAAGGACTGCTCTATCCATGCTCACCCATTTTGTCAAACAGCCAAAGCTGTTGTGGCTGTTCTCACCCAGCTGAGGAATCTTTCTCTGACTCTGCTGTAGATGCCAACAAGTTTGGCCTTTTTTGGGGAGAAGAACTGGATGCTCCTCTTCAAATGCATATTTTCATCCTCCTGTGACTAGTCTGTGTAATGAATGCTCCCTGAGTTGTCTTCTCTCTCTTGTCTGTTTCTGCAGAAAACAACCCCCCTTCAGGGCAGGAAGCTACAAAAACCTCCAACAAAGAGAAGGTGGCAGGAAAAACAGAACCAGGTCATGCCAGCCTCAAAGCTTCCCCACTGAAGAAAACCCTGGCAGTGAAAGAGAACGATGTTGGGGCAAAAGGGGTGCAAGTGACCCCAGCATCATCACATGCCCTGCTCTCCGTCCCACAGTCACAGCAGCCAAACGCAGGGAATGAAACTGAGGTCACCACTGCTGCCAAAGTCCCTGCAGTGCAGACAATGGAGGGGTTGGAAGTAAAGAAGAAGAAGAAAAAGGACAAAAAAGACAAGAAGGAGAAAAAGAAACCATCCTCCACAGCAGACAAGGCTGTGAAAACATTCAAGAGCAAAGACAAAGAAAACAAGAAGCAGAAAGCATCTCAGAAGCGGAAGCTGACGGGAGAGGATGGGGCTGTGGGACAGCCCAAGGAGAAGAAACAGAAAGGGCAAACTAATGAAGAAGTACCCAAAAAGAAAAAGAAGAAAGCAGATGGTGACCTGGAGAAGGTGTCAGGCAGCAAGGAAAAGAAAAAAACACCTAAAAGTAAGCATCCTACACTAGTTTGCAATAGGTTCTTGCAGCTGATGCATGTTCAGCCTCTGGTGCAGGGCCTTGCAAGTAGCACCCACTTTCCCATTGGCTTTCTGCTTGGCTGCTTCCCCCATGGAATCACAGAGTTGTGGGGGCAGGAAAAGGCCTCTAAGATCATCGAGTCCAACCATGAACCCACCTTCAAACCATGTCCCCAGCTACCACCTCTACATATCTTTTAAATACCTCCAAGGTTGGTGACCATACCACTGCCCTGGGCAGCCTGTTCCAGTGTTTGACAATCTTTTCAGTGAAGAAATTTTTTCGGATATTCAATCTAAAATTTGCCCTGGCTCAACTTGAGACTTTCCTCTTGTCCTGTCACTTGTGACCTTTCTCCAGCTTGTTGTTCTGTAGTGCTCTGTTCTCTGCCCTAATCCAAAGGCCATTTTTTTCTTTGTAGTGCAGCCTGTATTTGCAAATCAGAGCTGGTTTTGTGCTGGATCTTGTAGGCTTTAAAAAAAAAAAAAAAGGGGGGAGAGGTAGATGGATTGGCTGAGCCACATCTGCTGGGATTTCTGTTCTGCTGAAATGCAGCCATTGTTTTTGGAGGAGACAAACCTGTCCTTTGGCCCTTTTGTGAGCTGTTTAACAGGGATGAGTGGAGCCTCTTGGAGCAGTTGTCCGGAGCTGAACCTCGGGTCCACCCTGTATTAGCAGCTACCCTGGCTCTCATTTCTGTCCTGTGCCCATCTACTCCAGCCCTGGAGCAGTTCCTTGGAGCAGGTGGGCAGCAGGAGGTGGAAAGAAGGAAGTTCTATGTAATTCTACCCATATGTGTGCACAGATGGTGGGATCAAGCTGCTCTGGCTCAGGGGTATTAGGGAAACAAACATCCCTGGGTGCAGCTGCCTTCACCCAGTTCCTGCTCTGGAAATCTTGCTCAGGTTTGGATGTGATCAAAAACGTACTGGAGGTGCTCCTACCAGCCTGTGTTCTCTCCCAGAGGCTGACAATACCAGAGTCCCACTCTTAACTGGCTTTTCTTCCCTACTCCTAGAAAAGAAGACTGGAAAAGAAAAGAAGAAGAGCAAAAAGGCATCGTTGGAAGGGGTGCCTGTAGCAGATGGCTCTGCTGAGGTTCCCAAGAAGAAGAAGAAGGTATGTGTCAGATCTGGGCTGTGGTGCTCATCCCAGCAGCGTGCCAGGCTGGAGAAGGGACAGAGCCATGTCCTGGCCTTGCTGGCAGTACAGGGGAGCCTGCTGTTCACTGTGGCCAGTCTTAGGACACCCTGACCTTTGGTTGGGGTTGGGGTGGCTCAAAGGGCTCGTTCCTGTGTTGCTGCCCTGGGAGATTCCTTTCCCTGTAATGGTCAAACCCAGGGACCCTTTTGGTGGCAAAGAACTTAGTCCTGTCTAAGGAGTCAGTGCTGCTCTCCAGCTGTCTGTCCATCTCATTCTCAGCTCCTGAGGGCGTGGCAGGCTTCTGCATCCCATCCCCAGGGCTTGAAGGGGTGACAGAGGGAGACCACAGGATGTTCCTTGTGGTGGCTGCCACCTCTGCAGGGACACATCCAAGAAGCCTCTGTGGCTGTGCTGGGTGCTTCATGTCTGTGGTGCAAGTGATGCTGATGTGTTTTTCCCCCCTTCTATTTTAGAAGAAGAAAGCAGCTGAGTCTGAAGGATTGTGAGAAGGTACATGGCCTGTGGGGACTGGCCAGTGGTACCCTGAGCGGCGTAACCTTGGCCACGTTCAGGACTCCTGGGCCAGTTTTGGGAAGACAGTGTGCCCTCTTAAGTGCTCACTGAGTCAGCCTGGCCTTAGATCAGAGGGCCAGGGAGTGGAGCGGTGTGAGGAATGTCGTGCAGCCATGTGCTGGCTTCTCTGGATGTGTCTGACCTCAACTCTTTAGCTGCTGAGAACTGGATGTCCAGCCTGGATGTTGCTGACCTCTGTCACCAGCAGAGATGAGCGGCCTCTGGCAGTGTCTGTCTGTCCCTGCTGACCACAGGGAGCGTGGAAAAGTGATGTGGATTAGATGGTGATGTTGTAGCCACCTGGAAGTGGACCAGATGCCTCTGCCCATGCTTTGCTCAGCTGTAAGGCTGTTCTCCTCCTCCCCATCCCTAACTCTTTTAACTCCTCTCCCCAAAGGTACCGCATTCCTGTGATTAAAGATTTATGGGTGAAGATGAAACAGAAGAGAGGAAAAGGAAGCTCACCTGGAGAATTCCAACTTTTTTTTTTAAATAATAATTTATAACTTCTTTTAACTGTGACTTTTAGAGCAGAACAGTGTAACTTCCTGCCTCCTCCTGCCCTGCTGAGGCCCAGAGATGTGTTTATAGTTCCTCCAGATGGAATGGAACTGGAGGAGGCAGTTTTACCAGGGCAGAGCATAAACTGCTTTTCCCCTCGTTGACACCCAGCCATCCCTTTCTCTTACCACAGAGCTATATTTTTGAGAAAAACTTTTACCTTTTTTTCCCCTCCTCCTGTGACTTGTGGTGTCAGTCGTTTTACTACTACAGAAGAGAGCTCTCGGGTTTCCTTTTTACTCTAACACTGACAGCAGTGATTACCGTGTCCCTCGAGTTGCACTGAACAGTTGTGTCCAGCAGCTGTTCTCAGCCAAGGCAGAGTCAGTTTTTGTGTTGTTTTTTTTTTTATGAAATACAAAATAAAAAACAACAAACGGTGAGATTTTACTTCACCTGCTTTCAGGGGAAGGGAGGTGACCAAGGCTGGCTGGCTCTGGAGGTTGTTGTGGGTGGGAGAGCAGAGCCCAGTGTCTGGCTGTCCTGGGGCAGGGGGACCCCAGGGTAGAAGTGAAGTCAAACAGAGGATGGACCAGGAATGGGACAAGAAACACATCCAATTCTGGGTAGAGATCCAGCTGTCCAAGTGTCTGCAGAGATTTTTCTTCATCCCTTTTTTGTTAAGAAACATTTTATTTTTAACCTTGGACAGCTGCAAACAGCACGCAGAGCCCTGCTGGAGTTGCTTACAAGGCTTTCTAATTCAAAAGTTTATTTGAGATTATTAGCTTGTGAGATCATGTATAAAGGAACAATCAGTTATAGTCAAGAAAATTAGAAGCCCCTCTGCCCATGGTTACCCACTGCTGAGGCTGTAGGCGAATCTCTATCTACAAATCTGAGCACTCCACAATAAAAACCCATTACTCCAGTAATCTAACAGGGCTCCAGCCTACAGGGATCAGTTAAGAAGCTGGTGGGGGTTCTTTTGCTGCTTTTAATGTTCGTTCAGTGTAAGGAAGCATTAGTTCTTCAGCAGGGGTGAGCTGTGCCACTGCCTGGGTGCTGTTGGAGGTCGAGCCAAAGAGAACAGGATTTATGGATCTGACATGGCTGAAATAATTTTCCAGCCTGCTCTACCCACCCTCTGAGGGGACTCTTTTGTCTGATGGTGGCAGCTCAGCCCTGGCTGGTGCTCTGCAGCAGGGGAAGGGTGCCCAGGGATGCCCACTGTTAACCACCTTGGAAAAGCAATGTAAGAACAGAAAAGAAAAGGAGAAAAAAACAAGGCAGGAGCTGGGATGCTGAAGGCAACTGCTGGCATCCTCTTCTACTCATCTGTGGGGGAACAAGAGGAGGTAGTCAGTGAAACAGCTCAAGGACTTCCCAAAACCCCTCACCATCGCGAGCTCCCACTCCCAGCAGTCCCCAGCACTCTGGGGGCACTTGGACACTCACCTTTGCTTGGGCTCATCTTAAGCACATCCACCCCGGAGAAGATCATCTCCTCGGGATCCCCGGTGGCAGCGGTGGGGGCAGCAGTGCCTGCAAAGGGCGGGCAGGATGTGGGTGCTGGACCCCGGGGCTGCCCCATCACCCACCACCATCCCTCTGAGGGCAGCGGGGCAGAGCCTGCACCCACTGCAGAGCTGTGGGCTGGGGGTGAGGAGGGCTCATGGAAAACCCTGACTGCACACCTCAGCTCCAGCTACCTGTGGGGGGCTGTGGTTTTTGGGGTCCCCTGCAGCCTTAATATGCTGGCACTGGATGGGTAAGGGGTGCTTCCTGCGTCCTGGGCCCCTTCTTTCCTCTCCTAGCTCCCCTCCCTAATCCCAAGCAGTCCATGCGCACTGTTCCTTCCTGTCCTTCCCCTCCCTGCAACCTACCGGGGCAGTCCAGCTTTCCCCGAGTGGCAGTGCCCTCAATCTTGGTGCCGTTTTTGTAGGAGCACCAGCAGAAGCCGGTGGAGAAATGGCACTGCTTGGGCAGGTAGTCACCGTTCTCATCGCACTGTGGGCGGAACCGGCCCAGCTGGTCACTCCCAAAAGCGGCCTCTGCTTGGCACTTAGTTTGCACTAGGGCAACAGAAACACAGGGGACACTGTCAGCCCCCAGGCCCTTCTGCCCCTCAGCAGCCTCAGCAGGAGATTCTATCCAGAAACAGTTAAAGGTGAACAAGCCCCTGCCCCATGACCTTTCTGAGGTCTTGGGCTAACCAGGGATGGAGGATCTGGGGTGGTGCTCCAGCTGTTCAGCCATTTGTTCACCCCAAATGCCCTACAGGCAGTGGGCAGAGATGCTCTGTGATGTCCTAATCACCACGAAACAGGCTCCTCATGGAACAAGTAGGTCTGTAACTGGAGGAAGGGCTTGGTTCCCTGTGAGATGCCCCATGCCAACACCTCTCTGACCCTCCCCAGCTCTGCAGCCCCATCCCCAGTACCTTTCTCCGCTGGGATTGCCTTGCGGTCTTCTGACTTGGGGTTCTTGGCCATCTCAAACAGCAGCCACTTGTACATCCAGGACTCGAAGGACTGCAACAGGAGGGTTCAGCTCGTTACTAGGCATGGAGGGAGTTCACCCCAGGGCAGCCATGTCATGAGCTCTGGCTTGGACAGGGAAGGTGGTGAACACCATCCCCTTCCTTGGAGTGGGAGCAGCCCAAACCTGGCTTGGTTTATCCCAGTGGGGACACCCCAGTCCTTCCCCTAAGTAGTCCTGGACGGAAGGCAGGCGGAACAATGTGACAGTGACAAGCACCGACCTTCCAGTCCGTGTGAGGCATGGTGTTCCTCAGGCGCTTCAAGTTGTCCATCAGGTTGTCCTTCAGCTCCGGGAACATCTTACTGGGGTCTGCTTGCTGCAGAGCAACCACCACAGTGAGGGCAAAGAACAAGGTGGGAGTGGGGGCTGGAGCTCTATTGGTATCAGCCAGATGGATGCTGCAGGAGCTCTCACCAACTCTGAGCACCCCAAGAGACCCCAGACCAGTGCAAGAGGGTGGGGGGGAGCAGGGGACCTTACCAGCAGCAGGTGCTTCACTTGGTCCTCGGTTTTGTTGCTAGCAGGGGCCTTGACCTCGAGAGAAGAGGCAAAGGGGCAGCATGAGCACGCAGCAAGCCCTGAGGGCAGCAGGCAGTGCCAAGCAGTGCTGGATCTCTCTTACCGAAAGGTCTCCAAAGGGCACAGAATGCAGGGACCTCATGACCAGGGGCGTGTTTGCCATGGCCAACTTCATCTTATTCACTGGCTTGGCACCTGCCGAGGAAGGAGAGCTGTGAGGGGCTGGGTGGTGCAGGAGGAACTCATCCCTTCTCCCCCTGCCTGCCACCACTCCGGTGCCCATGGGGCTACTGACCGGCTGGCAGCTTCCTCTGCAGAGCCTCCAGCTGCAGGTTCTGGGAGGTCTTGGTCAGCTTGCTGATCTGCCCGCTCTGCTGGTACACGAAGTAGACGGTGACAGCCTGGCCGGCGATGAGCAGGGCCACCAGGATGGAGACCGTGGAGAAGGCGGCTTTGCGCCTCAGCGCGGACCTGCGGGGCACGGACAGGGAGCTCAGCCGCCTCCCGGCAGCAGGAGAGGACACTCTGCCGTCACCCCCTCCCCGCCCCAGACACCCCTGTCCCGGGAGATTCGCAGCCAGACAAATGCAAATTCCCCCATGGCAGAGAGCAGAAGTGAAACCTCACTCAACATCAGCGTCACCCCCCACACCGGGAACCGAAAACCACCGTGGGGGCGGCGGGAAGTGGGGACACGGCAGGGGGACCGAGGGGCACATGGGCACACGTGGGTGAGGACAGGGCGCTGCCAGGGGATTTTGGGGAACAGCATCACCCTGGGCATCGCCTTTTGCGAGATGATGAAACCGCTTGGAATCTCGCTGGTCCGTGGGGCAGAGGACACAACCCACGGGATGCTGGACTGCAGTTATTTTTAAAACGTTGTGCCAGCCTCTGCCCCACTGGGCGAGAGCGGCACTGCCGAAGTGCAGCGGTGCCCAGAGGTCACCCCTGGCTCCGCTGCCCGGGGAGGAGCGGAGGCGGCACTGCCGAGGGACTGCGCTTAATGTTTAACCTGTTGTGCCAGCCCCTGCCCCGCTGGGTGAGTGTAGCACTGCCGAGGTGCCCCAGAGGTCACCCCTGTCGCCGCGGTCCGGGAGGAGCGGCCCGGCCCAGGGACAAGTCCCGGACGGGCCGCGCTGCACCGGCGTCTGCCTGGTGACTGATGACGTCATAGCACCCTGGCTTCCGATTGGCTGCCAGTTTTTGGGGGGTGTCCCCTCTACGGGGGCTGGGACACAGGGACGAGTTGGGACCTGGGGGCGCAGCCCCACAAAGCCGCTTGGGTCCAAGGTCCGCTCCTGCCCCATGGCCACGCCAGCAGCCTGCCTGGCCCACAGCCTCTTCCCCACAAAGCTGCTTCCCCGAAAGCTTCCAGCCATGGCTCTCAGCCCCACCCTGCGAGCCTGGCCACCCCAGAGCCACGCCCTGTCCCCGGCCGCCCCAGAGACACAGTGACCCCTTTCATCCCGTTACCACCGCGTGCCCTCCCAGTCCTATAACCACCCAATAACCCCAATCCTACAGCCGCCCCACGTCCTCCTCCCATTGCCGTCCCACGCCTCCCATCCCACAGCCACCCAATTCCCCCGTCCCACCGCCACCCCGCGCCCCTGCCTTGCCTCAAAGCCACGTTCTGACCCTTTCTGCGGCCCTCTTGGCTCCACAGTGCCCCATTCCCACAGCCTGGGCCCCATAGTCACTCTGTGCTCCCTTAACCCGATTGTATCCCCTTCCATCCCACAACCTCGCAATACCCCCCTGGCCCACGTCCCCACTGTGCCCGCTTCGCCCTCCTCGTGCTCCCCACCCCCGTGCCCCCAGCAGTGGCACCTCTGGGTGTCCCCGACACTGAGCACGCCGCTGCCGCGGTCAGAAAGGAGGTCCCGCTGCTCCTCAGCCATGGCTCCGCTGGGGTCCCCGACGGCAATGAGCACCCCAAGCGAGGCTTCTGGAAATACCCTCGGGTCCCCACCCTGCCCTGACACCCGGGGGGGGAAGTTAAAAAAAAAGTCCTATTGGCTGCTGGCACTTGCATCACTTGTTGCCGGGCAGACCTCTGCTCCACAGGTCTCCAGTTCAGAAATGGTGCTGGACACAGCCCTGCTCTCCACGGCCGCTCAGCGGGGCTTCCCTGCCCACCCCACACCACGGGCAGGTCACGGTGCCCAGCCTGGTGACACCGGTGCCATGGGCCCAGAGGCTCTGGTACCCCTGGAGTGGCAGGAGGTGGTACATGAGGGGCAGGAGGTGAGAAATAGGAGGTGGCGGAGGGATGGGGGAGGTGAGAGGTAACGGGTGAGGAAGGAAGTGGGGTGCAGGGGTGCGACACGGGGGGTGGGACACCATGGGGAGGACCCCTCATACTGAGGGCTGAGCAGGACCCTCTGTGGGGGCACAGTGCCAGGGTACAGCCCTCCTCACTGACCTTTGCTGCTGGAGAAAAGCTGCCCTTGGGCTCAAACAACTCCCTGAGGGTCACTTTGGATCTCCCTGTGTGGGGTTCTTGGCCAGCACTTCTCAGGCTGAGGGGCCAATGACTAAAGAACCAAGGGTTTTCAAGCCCTCGTTCTTTCTAACAGTGCCCTCCTTGTTTTGCCTGCAGCAACTTCCAGGGGCTGAACCCCCAAAGCCAAGAGAGGAGGAGCAGCCCCTCAAGGTGAGTGACCCCAAAGCACCAGTGGGAGTGGGGCAGTGGGGGGGGGTCTCCAGCCCCTCCCCCACAGCCCTGCAAGTGCTACGTGGGCAGGAGCAGCCACCCACCCCATAATGCTGGGTTTTGGTGATTTTTCACAATGCCCCAGAGCAGCCAGGGTAACACCCCCCCCGATGCCCATGCTGGGCCGAGGGCCACACTGAGCCCAGAACCAAGCTGGCTCCAGCGCCAGGACTCAGCACAACCATGGCCAGAGTTCAGCCAAAAGTGAAACTGCAAATGTGGAATTAAAACTCAGGCGCCACCTGGCAAACCCACTGGGGCGAGCAGGGACATGTTGTTTCAGCCACTCCATTTCTTTTCGTGATTCAGTCCTGAGCCTCCCAGCCAGCAGAGACTTACAGCCAGCCCTGGGAGAGCAGGCAAAAGGAGCATTTCTGAGCATTTACAGGGAGTAGGGCAGGGTCTCCTGGCAGATGCTGTTCCTGGAGGAAACATGGTAGGACCATGCTCCTGCTTTCCATGTGGAAAATGGCAGTCCCACACAGGGGAAGGGTTTTGGTGCCCAGAGTCTGGTTCCACCCTCAGGTTCCTGCAACCCAGCTGGGAAAGATCTGGGCACACAGGGGTTCACAAAGCACCAGCCCAGGGGTGTTCATCAGCCTCACTGCAGGGCACCTGTAACAAAGCTGTACTTAGAAACCATCAGAGGGGTTTGAGAAGAAAATAAAAAGGGAGAGGAAATGGAGAGAAAAGGGAAGAAAGAGAAATGAAAAAAAGGGGAAGAAAAAAAGGGGGGGGAAAGGAAAGAACATAAAAGTCTTCCATACATTTTTTGTCTCCCCCCTCACGGGCACTGGGAGTTTTGGGGGACACACAGGTTTTCCTTACAGGCCCAGTGCCCACTCAGCTCCTCATTTTGGGGCCACAATCCCTGCCTCGAGGCCATGGTCCTGGTGCATTCCGTGACCAGCCTCAGCCATAAGGGGAACCAGAGAAAGTCTGAACAGGAACTTGGCAAATGAAACCCCAGCGATTCCATGGAGCTGGGCCGACTCTGCAAACCAGAGAAAGTCTGAACAGGAACTTGGCAAATGAAACCCCAGCGATTCCATGGAGCTGGGCCGACTCTGCAAACCAGAGAAAGTCTGAACAGGAACTTGACAAACAAACCAACCCCCAGCGATTCCATGGAGCTAGGCTGGCTCTGCAAGCCACAAGTGTAGGTGATAACCTGGGGGTGGGGAACTGCCCCCTTCCCAGGCAGGCTGAGCCCCTCGAGCCCCAGCCCGGAGCGGGACTGTCAGCCCTAAGCCAGCCCTTGCTCCACACACAGACATTCCCAGTCAGCTCTTCAGTGCTTCACACACAGACACAATTTTCTGCTCAGGGCTGTGACACCCAGTGTTTTTGTAGTCTGTGAATTGATTTTCCAGGGAAGACACAGACCCTTTCAGAGAGCAGCTTCCATCCTGTCTCACCCTCCTCACTCTCACATCGCCTGAGGCTGGCACTGGATTGTCACCACCCTGTTCCCCCAAGGCTTTGTATTTGGTGCTGCCCATCAAAAACTTCACAAGTCTTTTTGGGGGAAAGAAGCCATCTGGAGCAAGGAGGGGTTTCAGGACTCTGCTGAGGACCAGGCCGGTAGAGCAATTATTTCAGGCAGTGAGGTGGAATAACCCAGCAGGCATTCACAGGGAGCCATTCATCACCAGCTGGGCCTCGTCTCGCAGCTTTCAGCCCCTGGACCCTGCACAAAGGTTTGGAAAATAGACCCACATTTCCCACAGACCCCGAGTGGACACTCTCAACAGCACAGGATCAGCCCTGGGCAAACCTGAGGGGAAAGGCTGAGCCACAGGGTTCACCAGTGAGCACTGACTGTGTGTGGGGATGGAGCACAGCCGTCGAGCAGCCCCATGTCCTCTGCAGGATGAGCATCTCTGCCACGGTGACACGGGGTGGGCAGGCACAGGCATCCCCCACCCACACAGCCCAGGAGCCATCACCCAGCTACAGATACAGGGGGGTGCAGGAGAGTCAGTTCCTCACTGAATTACTCAAGACAAGCTAGTTGGGTCAGGCCAGGGACTGCCAAGAGCCAGGAGATCCATCCACATCACTCTGACAGGAGGGTCTTTCCCTCCAGAAAGCCCCAGGACATGGGCCAGGAAGCTGCTCTGTGCTGGGTCTTCGGTTTCTCTTCCTCATTCGCCATTTCCTCTTTGGGGTTATGCATCAAAACAGGAAGCTGCTTCGAAGACGTCAGCTTGGCTGAGAAATCAAAGCAGTTTTTGCCTTATTGTGCAGCGAGACCAGACACCAGCGTGGCCATGGCACGGCACTGCCAGGGCAGCACGTGGCACGGGCTGAGTGTAGTGACTGGGCTCAGCCAGCCCTGTGTGCACCAGCACAGCTCCAGCTTCCAAGGATTATGGGTTAACAGCGTAAATCCACCTCCTCATGGAGCAGACACCTTCCCATTTCTACACCTGCTCCATAAACCAGCAGGGCTGAACCGGCCTGGACTAGCATGGGCAGCAAAGGCAGCCAGTGGAAACATCTCCCCCTGCACCAAGAGATAAGCAGGGGCTGCTGAGTTTTTGCCGCAGCAAAGGTCCTGCCTTGGATTTGTTTTTGTTGTAGAGCTCTCCCCAGATGGGCCCCATGAAGCAGCCAGGATGTCCCCTGGGACAGAGTAACTCACAGGAACAGCAACAGCTTTCACTGTGTCCAAGAGTGTATCAAAAGCCAGAGTGGAGCTGTTGGTAACAGTTTCCCACTCCCTGCTCTGCTGTCCTGGTCCCTCCTCTGTTAAGCTGCATGTTGGCCGAGCTGCTTCTGGTTTCTTGTTTTTGACACAGAGCTCAAAAGAACACTTTAAGTACAGGGAAACAGTGCTTTCAACAGCAAATGCTGCACATTTAAGACAGTAAGGGAAGCTTATTCTAACATTTTTCCATGGTCACATATAAAATAACAAATAAAGCACTATGGCTGTGCCAAGGGAAATGCTGGCTTAGGATTCTTTCCACAGAAAGGGGAAGTGATGCATTAAGAAACATTTTGCAGAAAACCCATCAGCAGTTGCTCGCTCCCAGCCCAGCTTTTTTTTCCAGGAGATGCAAGAAGTCATGACTCATTCTGAAAGCAGCTTTTGCTACATGAAGCCCAAGACCCCCATGGCTTTGGATCAGCCAGCCTGGTTCCCCTCCAAGCCAGAGTCTCAGCTCCAGCGCACAGGCCACGTGTGGATGGAATTAAAGCGAAGCCCCTTGGCTTCTGAGCGTAGCCCAGTAAGAAAACACAGAGCTCAAGAGAGGTTTAAGAGAGCTTTAATAACAGAAGGTGCTGTGCTGGTTACAGACGACGTCCACGGCGCCCACCCTTCCTGCGAGTGCTGTCGGAGGGGATGGGGGTGACATCCTCTGCAGGGAGAAATCCACAACAGTCACCTTCCAGAGGTACCCCCAGAGACCACCTGGGCACAGCCACCCAGTCCCAGCCACCACCCCAACACCTCAGCACCCAGACACCACAGGAGCCGCACATGTGCAGAAGGAACTCTCCATGAAGGTATTTGGAAACTTGCCACAGGCTGGGTACTCAGGGCTTTAATGCTTAGCAAACAAAAGTTTCCATCTCCCATCCCACTTAAACCAAGCAGCCACAGCGTTTCCAAAGAAACGCAGGATGCTTGAGGAATTTTCAGCACAACCACCACCACTGCATCTTGTGACTCCCCCACAGAGTTCGGGACTCTCCCTTCAGCAGCTGGAGAACTCCATCATCACTGAATCACCCACACCAACAAGGTATTTTTAGGTGACTGAACAGCCCTGTGACATCAGAGGAGCAGCAGCATCCTGCTGCAAGCTGGGGTTTGCCCTGCACACAGAACCGTGGGTTCTGAGTACTGCTCTCACCACCTACTGGTGAATTCTCAATTTAAGGACCTGTTTACATTAAATCCTTCCTTTGGTGCCATCTAAGTGGCCCGAAGAACGTGCCAAAGTTAAGATCAAGTAGCACAGATGCCTACAAAGCTCCTTTCACTAAATAATCCCTTTTTCCCTCACTCACCAATGCGGCCAATCTTCATTCCAGAGCGGGCCAGAGCTCTCAGGGCTGACTGGGCACCGGGTCCAGGAGTCTTGGTCCTGGAGGAGAGTCAGAATCAACAACCCCATCAGAACCTCAGAAGATGAACACAGTTCAGCGATATGAAAATCACACTTTCCGTGTGCCAAACCATTGTCCTCCTGTTCCACTCTCATTCACCATCAGCCTCCCACAGCCCCCAGCAGTGCCCCAGCCCCCCTGCTGTACCTGTTGCCCCCAGTCGCACGCAGTTTGATGTGCAGGGCGGTGATGCCCAGCTCCTTGCACCTCTGGGCAACGTCCTGGGCCGCCAGCATGGCCGCGTAGGGAGAGGACTCGTCCCTGTCCGCCTTCACCTTCATCCCGCCCGTCACACGGCAGATGGTTTCCCTGCAGAAGGAAAAGGTGACGTTCTGAAAAGCCATTCCTTGTTCTTCCCCCAAAGAGGTGCTGGGTACAGACAGAAGCTGTTATTTCCAATGCCACCAGATCAATAAGCTGCCACACAGTACCCTGAACACCCTGAAGAGCTCACCAAGCCACCCAGCTCATGTACATGCACCATCCCAGCTCACAGCTCAGCAGAAACTTGAGGATTTTGGTGGACCCTCTTGCCAAACCTAGTTTCTACTTTCACACCCAAAATAGATGGGTACTGCAGTGAGGTCATGAGTGTTCCATACTCACTTGCCAGACAGATCGGTCACGTGGACAAAAGTGTCATTGAAGGAGGCAAAGATGTGGCAGACACCAAACACATTCTCTCCTTCAGCAACCTGTGGTCCCAAGCTGATGACCTGCTCTTCCTTCTTCTCCTTGCCCTTACGAGGTGCCATTTCTGAACAATAACAAAAGAGGTGTATGAGTGTTGGTAGTTTCTCAACATTGTTAAAGGACTTAATGAAATTCCTGCTATTTCAACCTTTTACCAAGCAAGAAAAATGAGTTACCACTGGCAAAACACAGGCAAATTTCTTACAAACCCCACGACTTCCAGCTTTGCTGTATCCTGGCACACAGGTCATCACCTACAGCTGTTTAGTGCAGTCTCTCCTGCTGCACTTTATGGCAGCTGATGTCCCCAGGCCCCAGCACAGCACTGCACAACGAAACTCCTTTCCTTGATAACCAGCAATGCTGAGTATTTCCCCTTGTTTATATGGGTTTATGGATAGAAAATACCAAACCAATTACTACAGACCCAGTACTATCAGTAAGCCCTGAGTCTACAGACCTTTTAGTACCAGCTTGGGTTCTTCCATGTTTTTGGTCTCCCAGCCACATCTCCCACCCTTGAAGCCCACACTCAGTGATGGGAGACAGCAGGGGTGGCACTAGGCTGTGCTCGGTTTGGTGGCCGGGGATCCCGAGCATCCGCTCCCAAGCACAGGAAGATGGGTTCCCTATTGCCCTCTCCTGCCAAATTCCTGCTACAGCCGGCGCCCTGCACAAGGGAGATGTCCAGCCACTGCAACGAGGCAACCAATCCCAACACAACCCACGTTCACCCTCCGTGGTCCCCTCTCCACCAACAGCCCTGAGCACTGTTACAGCAATTTACAACAGTGTCTGCGCGGCCACTCCGACAGCACCGCATCCCCTTCCCGACGTGGCCATGGCGCACAGGCTCCACGGACAGCGCCGTCCCAGCCTGGGGAGGCCGACGCGGCACACGCAGCACCGCCGGCACCGAGCTCCGAAGCCGCCGCGTTTCAGTGCTCAGGGACGCAGCCGCGGCTGCTCAGGGTCCGGGGGAGGGCCGGCCCGGGGCCCAGCACGGCCAGCCGGCAGCTCCGCTACTCCAGCCCGCGGCCCTCCCGCGGCCCACGGCCCCCGGCCCCGCTCCGCCG
>VZTJ01000996.1:3992450-4030853 GCA_013397795.1 Orthonyx spaldingii | reverse complement strand
GGTGGTGGTGAGTGAGGGGGGAGTGGAGGAGTTGGTTGCTCTCTGTGAGCTGGTTCATGCTGTGGTTTTATGGATTCTGCTTTGCAAAAGTGCTGGTTTGGGGCCAGGTTAGCTCTCACAGGACAGCCTGTGCTCCCCAGAACAGCTGGCAGCTCTGTGGCAGGATGGCTCTGCTCTCCTACCAACTTGGGAAGCTGTCAGCAAAAGGAAGCAACTGGCCCATCCCGTGGGGCTCACAGTGCTGCCGTGGCTGGGCACTGCTGCTTCAAGGCTCTCTGAGATCCGGTGTCACCCTCACACTCATGGCAGGATCAGCATCTCTGCAGGGAAAGTCTGCCCAAGCCAAGTGTCAGAGGCAGTAAAAGGTGGCATTGAGGGGCTTTCAGTCCATTTTTTTTGGGGTAGGAGTCCTCGTGTGACCTGCTGGTGAGAGGGCAGGCTGCCACTCCAGTGAAATATAAAAATTCATGTGAGATTATTTTCCCCTCGTCCTTTTTGTTTTTAAAATACTCAGGATTCAGGCCCTGATTATCCAGAAAGGCTCTTGGGTGCTTGGAAAGCCACAGGAACCGACACGGCACATTTCGAAGCAGGAAAACCCAATTCATTGAATGGATTTTTTTCCCCCTGTGAACCCACTTAAAATTCATGGAGAGTTTTGTCGGTAAGAACCTGTTTCAATTAACAGACAAAAGAAACTCTCCTCGTTAAGCGTCTCTTTCAATTAAGGTTTGGGAGAATTCCCCAGGCTCTGCTCTGAGGCTGTTCCCAAGGATTCAAGGACAAAAAATACCCCTGAGGAGGAGTCACCTGTGAAGGGCTTCAGCTTTTGTATGGGGGTTTCAGCACCACAACCCAAACCATAACCTGGCTGTGGGGTGCCAGGGTGTTTTGTTGGGATGGTGTTGGGGATCATTGGTGCTGAGGGATCAGCTGCCCAACTCAGTGTCCCTGGGGCGTAGGAAAGCTAATGACTGCTGCTAATTGCTGGCCTAGTTTGTGGAGGAGGCTGGTTTCATGTGGGTGTTGGGAGATGGCGAGGAACTCTTCCAGATCAGGATGCTGAGGACAAGCAGGGTGGGAGCCACTGGTGCCCCAGGATCAGAAATGGGGTGAGCTCTGCAGGGAGTTCCTCTGTACAACCTCACTGATGGGACTGGGGAAGGGGGTGGGAGATGGGGATTAGCAGGGAGAGGAGCTTGGGCTGTGGGTTTAAGATGTGGAGTTTGCTAGAACTAGTCTTAGGAACGCTCAATTTGGGCTAGTCAGCTGCTCTGAAAAGAAGTTTTAATCATGGTGTTCCAGAAACCTCACCCAGTTTTTAGGGATTTGGATTTTTTGAAAATTTATTCAGATTTTTTCTCCCCTAAAAATTCAGCATATACATGCCACACACTGAACCGTGCTTTTCCATCCCTCTGCAGGCAATGAACTGTTCTCATTGTTGTTTTTTGAAGAAAACCCGAGAAAAACATTACTTTTATCTTTTCCAGTAAAACTGAAGTGCTAGCAGGGCTTGCTGGGTGAAAAAATGCCTCTTCAGAGCTGGACGCTTTGACTAAAAATAACTTCTTTAAAGTGAGAATTCGTAACCACTCTCACTGGGCTCATCACTCCTATTGGTTTCTTTCCCCCAGGAGCAGGAAGGTGGTGGGCAGGCAGAGCCAGAGGTTTATTTCCAGAGGGGAGTGAGGTGTCAAGGGTGAGCTTGGTTCAGCAATCCAGGTGAAGGCTCCAACTGCTCGTTTCTGGCCAGGCTCTATAAATCAGATCTTAAAAAAAAGAGCTGAGAAGAAGGGAAGATTTTCCTGCTGAAGTCCTCCTGGGGTGGAAATTCTCCAGACCTTATAAATCATGGATGAGTTTTCCTGATACTCCCTTGTGTTTGAAGGGGAGAAGCTGAACCAGGTGGGTTTGCAGTGGGAGCAGCATCAGTGGCTGCCTGTCACTGCCTGTCTCAAGGTCAGCTGCTGGGGCTGCCGTTGTCCATTTTTAACTTGTCACCTCTTGGGCACCGGTGGAAGGCTGGTGTCCTCAGGAAAGCAGCACTGGGATTGTCCCTCTCACAGAGCAGGGTGTTTTTCTCTCTGGTAGGTTATAACTACTGTTTGCAAAGCACTTAAGCAGCCTGTGTAATCTACCACTAAGACGCTCCTTATCTGGCATTACAGAACCTCCGGTGAGTGGGTGACTGGGACAAGCTCCTTTCTGGTCCTCCGTGTCCTCCTCTGTGTTTTCCCCTCTCTGTCTGCTCTACATCCCTCTCCCCTGCCTGGACACCCTGTCTGTGCATCCTGACACAAGGTGGATGAAGGTCCATACAGCTCATCCCTCTGTCCATGTCTCTTGGGCCCATCCTAAGCTCTCACCCAGGGTGTCAGGACATGAAGCTCACCAGGAAAATCTCTTGGTTTTACAGCGGCCAGATTCCTCTTCCTGGGCTGCTCTGGCTTTGTCTCCTGTGGCACAGGGCTTGTGTCCCAGCTCCAGGAGCATCCTGATGGGATCATACACCACAGTAAAGGAGAAGATCTCCTGCTTGTGCCTTCTCTTGGTCAGTGGGTCCAGCCCTGGTTGGGGAGGGAGGAGATGGGGACAGGGACAGGGACAGACAGTGATCCTTTGCACCCTGAGATAGCGCTTTTCCCTTGACAGTGCTTCCAGCTGTCTGCAGGTATTTCCAGTCATAGCTGGGATCACTGTCATTTAGAGCTGATAAAGGCAGCAGTACAGAGGTGGCTGTTTAAAGGCCATTTTTTCATGCCAGTTACTTTTTCATTTTCAAAGCAACCTCCCCTGTCTTGAGCTTGCAGTTGTCTCTTGAATAATGTGATGGCATTAATCTCCTCTCTAAGGACGTGCTTAGCTCAGTGGTTTTAGATCTGTAGCCCTCTAAATATTACCAGTGAGTGAAGGGGATTCCCTCTAGAGGGAACTTAAACCTATTAATAATAATTTGGCTGCCTTTTGTGCATCTTTTACAGGTAGTGCTGGTTCCCAGGGCTGCAGAGCACCAGTTGGTGATCTCTGGGGATGCTGGTGAGGGTGCATGAGGTGTGGGAGAGACAGAAGACGGGGTAGGATGGGCACTGTCCCCCTACTGGGGGTCTGAGTCCCAGCCTGGCCAAATTTAGACCTTCCAGTAGCCTTTTACCTTCAAGTGGGAGATGCAGCAGATGTGTAGGTGGGGCTGATCCATCCACACTCCCTGCAGTGGTCGGATAGGGGAAGGGAAGTGTTGGAGCGAGCAGGAGCGATTGCAAATCGCTGAGCTGTGCAATGCAATTTAACATCCTGCCTCTAAATCCTCCTCCATCCATGCTTAACCCCCAGGGCTGGCTTACATGGAGAAGTGGAGCTGGCATGGTGGTGACGAGGTGATTACCCAGCAGTGGTGAGTATCTCCTTGCAGTGATGAGGAGTAGGGGTGCCCATCCAAAGAGTGACCCATCTGGCTGTGATGTTTAGGATGTGGCTTCATCTCTGTGAGTTGAATGTTGGAGGTTTGGGAGCTACTAGAATCATGGCCAAGGTTCTTGCACAAAATTTTGGAGTGTCTTCTGCATGAAGGTGGATGCCTGCTCCTCCCTTTCAGCCCTTTCCAAAGTGGCGCAAGGGAAATGTGTGAGCAATTTCTTGCTCTGTCACACTCGTGGTTTTGAGCTCACCTCCTATCTCTGGGCCATGGGCTTGGGACAGTTGATTTATCCAACAGCTGGGACTTGTGAACTGCCTGATCTTCTTTTCTTGCACCTGCGGCCAGACCTATCCCACCCCTCAATAAATCAAACCCTGCTGTGGTTGTCTTCTGGGATCACTGACCCTTCCCTCTCCTCCGGATCTGCTTGCACTTCCTTGCTTATATTTAATCCTCCCATTGCATCCCTGGAAAATCTCACCGGTATTTAAAGGAAGAGTGCTCTAAGCCACTAAAGGAGATGGTTTCGTTCCCTCTCATCCCATCCAGGGCCTCCCTGACTTTCTGGGGTGCAGTGGTTCCCCAGGGAGTGTTTGTGGCAAATAAGTCTGGGCAGGGGGAAACCATCATCCCCAAACTGCACCGCGGGGTGGGTTTTGAAAAGCTTTTCAGCCATTTTTCCCTTCTTCCTGCCGCTCTCTTAGATTTGAAGTGCTGATAGTAAAGGGCTTCCCTGTCCCCTGGTTGCACTCCCTGCCTGTCCTGGGGTTGGATCCGGCTCCGCAGGGTGCTCCGGGCTCCCAGCCACGCCGGGAAGCTGCTTGGATGCTGATTGTGTTTGTCAGGGCAGCCGGATTAAGAGCACGGTGGCTAAGCCTCCTCACTGAGCCTCCTCTCCAGTAGAGTCTGTGCCAGGGCATTGCTCAGAAACCCATGAGAAAAGAGCATTTTCCAGGGCTCCTTCTCCCGGGGTCCTTGCTGTGCGGCTGTGGCGGCTGTGTGGTGATGGGAACCTGCCAGCACCGTTTCTGGGGGCCTGTGGTCTGTGTGTGGGACTCAGGCTGACATTTCTAGCTGGTGCCTTTTAAATAACCACTGTGGTTTTAAAAGGCACCTGAGCAGTGTCTAAAAATCAGGTTAAAAGGAAGTATGACCCCAGCTGTCACCTTGCAAGGTCTTGTGGTTTGTTAAATTTTGCCATCTTGTTTCCCTTTTTGTTTTAGAAAAGCTGTTGGTCTCAAGGACCTGTTCTGTGCTTTTGGGCGTGAACCTGCTTCCTTCTCTGGAGATGAGCTGCCAGCTCTCCCACCACTGCCAGGGATGTGCAGGGGTTTGCTGGGCAGGATGCAGCCAGCACCCACTTGCACAGGAAAGCCCTGGGCAGGAGCATCCCCACCCTGCAGCATCACCCCAAGCCGCTTGGCATCCTCCCCATGGAGGTTTACTCTGGCAGTGAACTGGCAGAGCAGGATTCCTGCCTGCTTCCTGCCACCCTGGCAGGTGCTTGGAGCAAGATGTTGCCTGTTCCAGGCCCAGCTCACACCTGGCTGCTCCGGGGGTCCGGTGCTGGCCCCCTGCCCCGGGCAGGCTCTGACGTGGCAGCCTGGGGAGACTCAGCCGACATCTGGCCGGAGATGCTGTCTCCAAATCCTGGTCATTAAGTACTGTAATTAAAAGCTCTTAGGAGAGAATGGACTAATGAAGCACCCTTGGAAATGGCAGGTGATGTGGGTGCAGAGCCCTGTTCCCTGTTTCATGGAGCGTGGTGCCAGGATGGACACACGGTCCTGGCCATCAGCTGCTGGCTCTGGCGCTTGGCATCGAACTCACTGCTGCCATTTGCCCGCCCATCTCTGTGGAAATGCAGCTGCCAGCACCCACCTCTCCTGGCAGATGAAAAAAATGGAGAGGGAATGGGATGGCACAGCTAGGGTGCTGGATAGCATGTTCCCAGCTCTCTGCATCCCTAGCTGGGGAGATGCAGGGGAGCTTCCCTCTGCACAAGCACACCCCTAAAATAAACAGAGCTGGAGAAGTTCCCTGTCCCAAAACCACAGCGGGGCTGTTGTCCCAGGGATGCCGGAGGGGCAGCAGGAGTGAGGTGGAACAGGCAGGACACAGCTCGGGGGGGCTAAGGAGAGAAGATGCATCCTCTCTTGGTCCTGCCTGGAGATCATCCATGTGCACAAAGATAAATTACAAATTAATAAACCCAGGTGTTCCACTGTGCCTGGAACAGCCGGCAAGGGGAGGTTGCTGGTGTGTCGTGGAGATGGTGAAGGAGGAGACAGTGATGGAGGCTGGAAGGAGACTGGCTGCCAGCAGCACCTACGGGGGCCTGGCTGAAGCAGTGCCATGTCAGCAGGGTTGGGAAGCACTGCCTGGAGTGGGAGTTGCTGCTGGGAAGGGCAGGGATGACAGGATTACCCTGCCAAGCCCCAGCCTGTAATCCACAGGGCCGCTCAGCCGGCCACATTTAATCCTGTTAGGAGCCTGGCTGGTGTCAGCAGGGAGGGTGCTCAGCCACAGCACTGGCAGGGCACAGGGAGCTCTCCCTGGGAGGAGCAAGGACTCCTGCCCTTGTCCCCAACACTGGTGGTGTTTTCATTAAACACATTGGCCACATCAGTTTGTCCCCCAGGGTGGCTTCACCTCCTGGCAAGCAGTGTTCATTGTTTTCATTTTCTTTTTTCAAATGAGCCTTTCACAGGGAAGGGAAAATATTCCCAAGGTTCCCTTTGGCTCCACGTGGACGTTCCCACATGCCCATCTCGGTGACCTTGGCTGGCAGCTCCTGGCTCAGCCTTGAGCCACCCAGCTGGCAGGCTGCCCGTGTCCCTCCCGTGTCCCTTCCCTGTCCCTCCCTGCCAGCCGAGCTGGGCCACGGGGGGCTCAGACCCCCCCGTCCCCATTCTCCTTGGCACAACGTGGCTCCCGCTGGGCACACAGGAGGAACGGGGCAGCTTCTTCAGCTGCTTGAGGTAGCAGAGGTTCACAAGGGGCGAGGGGCTCCCCTCCGTAGCACCCAGAGATGCACCTGCACTTCAGGCACACCCACAGCCACGATCCCACGGCACGGCTGTGTGTGGCATTCCCATTCCGTCCCCGGCACCATCGGGAGCTCACAGCGTGCTTGTGGCAAGCCCTGGCACGCTGGCAAGCTCGTGAGGACTCTGCTGGGGCTGTCACGCTGGCAGCAATAACAGTGGCAGCGTTGGCACCGTCCCTGCCCTCTCATCCCACCTCTCTCTCGCAGGGCGCCGTGTGGAGCCGGGGATCCAGGGACTCGCCATGCCCATGTTCCCACCACGAACTGCGCCGAGCCCGCCTGCCGCCCCCTCGCCCCGCTGAGGCCATGGAGCTGCTGCTGCCACTGCTGCCAGCACCACAGGAATTTCAGCTTGGCAAGGGGACTCTCGGTGCCTCTGCCATGGTGACATGAAGCAGACGGCGAGGGACGCCCGACTGCTGGAGGGGAGAGAGCCTGCACGGGCAGCCTGCTAGTATTTTAATTTATTAGTAGTATTCAATTTGATTTTACCTAGTTTTTTATTGGTAGATTGGTTGCTTCTTCCCCTCCCCGGGGCTCGTGAGGGGAGGGGGCGGGCAGGGGAGAGAGGCCCACCTCGCCCAGCGGATGCAAGGATGACTGTGCTGGCCAGGGCCCGTCGGGGTATCTGGCAGCTCTCTCCGCAGGTGGTGTTGCTCCTGCTCTTTGCCTTCTGCCTGCTCAGTGTTTTCGTCTCTGCTTATTATTTATATGGGTGGAAAAGGGGCTTGGAGCCCTCTGGGGACGTAGTGGGGCCGGACTGCGACGAGCCCAAGGTCGCCCCTTCCCGCTTGCTGCCACTGAAGACCCTCAAGGTGGCCGACTCCTCCCGCACAGACCCCTTGGTGCTGGTCTTTGTGGAGAGCCTCTACTCCCAGCTGGGCCAGGAGATCGTGGCCATTTTGGAGTCGAGTCGCTTCAAATACAGGACAGAGATTGCCCCGGGGAAGGGGGACATGCCCACGCTGACCGACAAGGACCGGGGACGCTTTGCGCTCATCATCTACGAGAACATCCTCAAGTATGTCAACCTGGACGCCTGGAACCGGGAGCTGCTGGACAAGTACTGCGTGGAGTATGGCGTGGGCATCATCGGCTTCTTCAAGGTAAGGTAGTACACAGGGCAAACCAAAGCACCACGGCCAGGCCAGATGTGAGCCCTGGGGTCCTGCTGCCCCACAGGGCAGCTTTCTGCAAGCAGCGTGAGTTGGTGTGGGGCACAGACTTCTAGCAGAGGGCACCATTTCAGCTCTCTCCCTTTGGAAGGTCTATGTGGCCTTTGGAGGTTTTGAGGGAAAAAACACACTTTGGGGATCAGTCCAGTTGTTTTTAGCACCTGTTTTCCAGCAGTGACCCTTGCTGGGGTTTGCCAAAAGCATGAACAGGTATTTTGCTCAGCAGCCCTTTTCCTGCCCAGGGCTCCCATCCTTGGGGCACTTTGCTCATTGGATGTGAGCAGGATTGAGTGTATGAGGGGGATGAGGGCACCCCACGCTCCAGAGAGGAAGGGAGGGAACTCAGAACCTGGATCCCCAGGAGTGGTGAGCTGCTGCCTCTGTTGCCGTGGCTGTTGGTGTTCCTCGTGAGCCCCTGCCTCGTCCCCAGTGTCCCATCTCCTCTAGCTCCCATTTTCCCCGTGCAGGCCAACGAGAACAGCCTTCTGAGTGCCCAGCTGAAGGGCTTCCCACTCTTCCTTCACTCCAACCTGGCGCTGAAGGACTGCAGCATCAACCCCAAGTCGCCCCTGCTGTACATCACGCGCCCCAGCGAGGTGGAGAAGGGTGTGCTCCCCGGGGAGGACTGGACCGTCTTCCAGTCCAACCACTCCACCTACGAGCCCGTCCTCCTGGCCAAGACCAAGTCGGCCGAGTCCATCCCGCACATGAGTGTGGACGCTGCCCTGCACACCACGGTGATGCAGGACCTGGGCCTCCACGACGGCATCCAGAGGGTGCTGTTCGGCAACAACCTCAACTTCTGGCTGCACAAGTTGGTCTTTGTGGACTCTGTCTCCTTCCTGACGGGCAAGAGGTTGTCCCTGCCCCTTGACCGCTACATCCTGGTGGACATCGATGACATCTTTGTGGGCAAGGAGGGCACACGCATGAAGGTGGAAGATGTCAAGGTGTGTCTGTGCTTTCCTGGCTGGGTGGGCAGGGCTGGACAGTTGTGCTTGCTAAGGGATGCTCCAGAAATGAATTTTCCTGCCCACAGAGCCTTCCCTGTCCATCTAGGAGCCCCTCTGCAAAGCTCTCAGGGACGTTGGTGCTCACCCTGATGTGGCAGCTGTCCCTGAGGCCTTTTGCTGAGGACACCTTGCTTTCTCTCCCCTTCTCCCAGGCACTGTTTGACACACAGAACGAGCTGCGCACCCACATCCCGAACTTCACATTCAACCTGGGATACTCAGGGAAATTCTTCCACACAGGTGAGGAGGGCAAGGGCATCACCTTTCCTGTGGTACCATATGATTGGTGCTGGCGCACCAACTGCTGCTCAGAGAGGGTGCTGTTGGGGCTGCAGGAGGGTCCTCAGGCATCCCACCCTGTTTGCCCATCACCTGGTCACCGAGGGGCCCTGCAGCTCTCTGTGCTTGGTGGTGGCAGCAAGTGTTGTGCTGCAGGTACCGATGCTGAGGACGAGGGTGATGACCTGCTGCTGTCCTACGTGAAGGAGTTCTGGTGGTTCCCCCACATGTGGAGCCACATGCAGCCTCACCTCTTCCACAACCAGTCGGTTCTCGCTGAGCAGATGACCTTAAACAAGAAATTCGCTGTCGTGAGTAAGATGCCCCAGGTGGGGTTGCTTGTGGTGAGGGGAGAATGGGAGAAGGGGAACAAAGAAGATTCTCAGGGAATGGTCCCTGCTTGCTGGAGCAGAGGGACCTGGTGACATTAAGTCACATCCCCCATGTTGCAGCTGTGTGGGTAAATCTATTTATACTCCAGTAGCTGGAGCTAAAGGATTTATCTGCAGTAGCCAACTTGTTGCTGTGGCAGTGAGCTGCCCCAGTGGCTGTTCATGGGGAGACCCTGCCTGTACCCTGCAGCTGTGCCTGCCTGGCCTGGCACCGTGGGGATGCAGAAGTGCAGCCCAGGGGGATGCTCAGCCTGGCACCCTGTGATGCTGTGCTGGGTGATGCTGTGGGATCCTGGAGCTCAGCCTGGCAGCCTGTGATGCTGTGGGATCCTGGAGTGGTGGCTGTGCCGGGAAGCTCCGGCTGATGGAAACTCCCTCTACAGGCTGAACTGGCACGGACATGTTTGGTTGTAAAGGGAGGCTTTGACCTTCAGCTTACTCAGGGGTTCTCTGTCCTCTTGGGCTGCCGTTTGTGTGGCACTGACACCGGTTCGTGCTGTGATTGACTGACAGCTGTCTTGAATCCAAGCTGGTAAAGCCAGACATGTTAATAATTGGATCCTATAGCCTAAGAGAAGGATCTTCAAACTAACTTGAATTTATTATCTGATAATTACAAGTGCTTAATTAGAGAGAGACCAGACCTTTCCTACTTAGGGTGGGCAGTGTTGCAGCTTAAAATTTCCAGGCTGCTTTGTATCTACTGATATAAACCAGTTTACAGTCCTGTATAGCTGTATCTCCTCATATTTCACAGAACAGCTTGGCTGTGGCTGTTGTGTGGGTGACAGCAGAAGACAGGGGTGAGGATGGTCTGTGTGAAGCAGAGGAGTGGGTGTCCACCCAGCATGGCTGCTCCTGGGCTCCCTTTTGTGGAGACAGCCAGGCTTAGGAGAGGATGCAGAGGCACAGCCCTGCCCCAGCTGCTCTCCAGAGGCACAACTAGACAGTTTGTAGCTGGGAATGGAGAGGGATTGGTTTGTGATTTTGGGGTTTCCACAGTCACCCATTCCCCACTCTCTTCCCTGCAGGAGCATGGCATCCCCACTGACATGGGTTACGCTGTGGCCCCCCACCACTCGGGCGTGTACCCCGTGCATGTGCAGCTGTACGAGGCCTGGAAGCAGGTTTGGTCCATCAGGGTGACGAGCACGGAGGAATATCCGCACCTGAAACCCGCCCGCTACCGCCGCGGCTTCATCCACAATGGCATCATGGTGGGTGCTGGGCTCTGCCTCTGGGGCTTCTTTTCTCCTGCCTCTCCCACCAAAACCAGAACCTCAGCAGGTGGTTTCTGTGCAGCTTCAGTTTGAGGGGTTTTTCTCACTTGCTCATCCTGCATGGGCGAAGCTTGTGTGAGGAGAGTTTTTGGCTTCTCCTTCTGTCAACATCCTTCCCTTCTGTGTATAGTTTCAAGTCAAGGGTGGTAAGGGGCAGTGGAACTGGTCCTGATCTCCCAGCGGTTGAGGCCAGGTTCCCCCTTTTTGTTGGGAAGGGAAAGAGATCCAGCTCTTGAAGCTTGGAGGGGGCCATGTGGCCATTTCATTGCCCTGGCTCTTCCACCTGTTCCATCCATATTTTTTTTCCTGCTCCAGGTACTCCCCCGGCAAACCTGTGGCCTCTTCACACACACCATTTTCTACAATGAATACCCTGGTGGCTCCAGTGAGCTGGACAAAATTATCAATGGGGGTGAACTGTTCCTGACTGTGCTCCTGAACCCTGTAAGTACTGCCCAGGGAGAGACAGACAGGTGTCTTGCAGAGCTGTCCTGGCACTGCTGTGGGAGATGTCCCCGATGTCCTCAGCCAGGGTGGGATGAGATGCATGAGATGGTTGCTGGGTGAGGCTCCACTAAGCCCTGCTCTGTCCTCTTGGCTTCAGATCAGCATCTTCATGACCCATCTGTCCAACTACGGCAACGACCGCCTGGGCTTGTACACCTTCAAGCACCTGGTCCGCTTCCTCAACTCCTGGACCAACTTGAAGCTGCAGACATTGCCCCCCGTGCAGTTGGCACAGAAATACTTCCAGATCTTCTCTGAGGAGAAGGACCCGCTGTGGCAGGTACCCCCATGCCTTTAATAGGGGGAGTGACCCTATTTGTTGTCTTCAGAGAGGGTAGTGGGGTATAGTTGGAGGCTCTGAGCCTCAGGTATCTTCCAACCTGGATTTGCCTCTGATTCCTTGCGTAAGCAGTGTTTTTTCACCTCTCTCTGGTTCTGCGGGCAGTGCCAGGAAGGGGTTGGCCCTGTAGATCTGGAGATAAGCCCTGTCTCTGTCCTGCCTGCTCAGCAGGGTGGCCTCCCTATGTGTCTGCTCAGGCTGGAGGGGCTGAGCAGTGGTGTGGGGTCCCATCCAGGCTGCTCTGTCTCTGATCCTCCATGCTGTGTTTCAGGATCCCTGTGAAGACAAACGGCACAAGGACATTTGGTCCAAAGAAAAGACGTGTGACCGATTCCCGAAGCTTCTCATCATCGGGCCTCAAAAAACAGGTACTTCCCTTCCTCCTCAGTGCTGTGAGCGTGCTGGGAGGCTTGACAGGACCCCCACACTCCCAAAGAGCCTCTGTCAGCCCTCCTGCCCTGAAGCAGAACTTGGAGGGAGGTTTGGCCAATGTTAACTGCATATTTCTGTCTGTCCAAAGGAACGACTGCCCTTTACCTTTTCCTGGGGATGCACCCGGATCTGAGCAGCAACTACCCCAGCTCAGAGACCTTCGAGGAGATACAGTTCTTCAATGGACACAACTATCACAAGGGCATCGACTGGTGGGTCTCTGCATTGTGGGGACTGTGCTGGGGGTGCCAATAACTTTGGGAAGGGGAGCAGTGGTGCTGTGGGGATTCCCTTCTGAGTGTCTGAGATGTCACCAGTGAGGGCGATGCTGGGGACACCTTGTGCTGCCTGTCTGCCAGCCTCACACTGTGCCTCCCCCAGGTACATGGAATTTTTCCCCATCCCCTCCAACACCACCTCTGACTTCTACTTTGAGAAAAGTGCCAACTACTTTGACTCTGAAGTGGCTCCCCAGCGAGCTGCAGCCCTGCTGTCCAAGGCCAAAATCATCACCATCCTCATCAACCCTGCAGATCGAGCCTACTCCTGGTATCAGGTGAGCCTCTACCTCTCACCTGGACTGGGGTGGTGGGCAAGGGGCTTGGTTTGGGACATGGTGTGACTGGATGCCACGCTAGTTGCCTGAACATGATGCATGAGGACACGCCATGGTGGCCTGGGAGCTGCTGCACCTCGTGGGCAGCCCAGGATTTGGGTTACCCTGGGGACAAACCAGCCTTGCTCCTGCCTGACAGCACCAGCGAGCTCACGACGACCCGGTTGCCCTGAAATACACCTTCCATGAGGTGATCACAGCGGGGCCCGAGGCCGCCCCGAAGCTGCGGACGCTGCAGAACCGCTGCCTGGTGCCCGGCTGGTACGCCACCCACATCGAGCGCTGGCTCAACAGCTACCACGCCAACCAGGTAGGGATAGGAGCACCCCAATCCTGCAGTGGCAGCACCCGGGGAGACCTCTCACCCGAGCAGGGATGTGGGGGGAAGAAATCTTGGATCCAAGGTCCGCTGTGGAGTTGCTCCCATGGCAGCTGTTTTTCTTACACCCTAAAAACCACGGGGGGAAGAGTAAAAGTACTTGGAGAAGGGACTGTGTTAACACTCAAAGATGTCCTTGTGCAGGTTGTCACAGCAGGGTTGAAAGGGAGTGGGGACAGAGGGCTGTGGGTGGCTCTGCAGGGTCACCCAACACTCACCCTCACTCTTGGCCACAGACCCCCCTGGGGCTGCCCTGTCTGGTGTCACCACGGCATCGAACAGGACAAAAATAGCAGATGAAGCTGCCTGTAGTTCAAGCCATCTGCAGGGAAAATAGGAGCTGGATGCCAACCCTGCTGTGACCTGCATAGTGCAGCTCTGCTGGAGTGTATGGGATCAATCCCTGCATGATTTTTCCACTGTTGGTTAACCTTATAAAGTCTTATTAGTTGCCTGCTGCTGGTGTAATTGCTGTGTTGCAGTCCCAGCTGCCTGTGGGTTGGGTAGCCCTGAGCAGACACTCTGATGTTGTCCTGGGTGGGTCCTGGCCCTGGCTTTTAGCTGCATTTCATTTTCCGACATCCAGCGTAAGGGAGCACCGGGACACGTTGATATTTAGCAGGAACCCTTGTGTAGACTGGTGCACAGGGATTTGGCTCCGAGATGACCAAAGGTCTGTAAAGGTGTCTTTGTGCCCCAGGAGAGCAGGGTTGGGAGCCAGTGACACCTCACCACCCTGTCTTGCTCCTTGCAGATCCTGGTGCTGGACGGCAAGCTGCTCCGAACAGAACCCGCCAAAGTGATGGAGACGGTCCAGAAATTCCTGGGCGTGACCAGCTTCATCGATTATCACAAGACCCTGGCGTGAGTCCTTCCCCAGACTTCTCCCTTCTCCACCCTGCCATTGCTCCCATGCAGTGGGTTGCCCTGGGGACATCCAGCACTGTTCCAGAGCAGCCCCCAGCCCTGGGCCTCTCCACAGAGCTGCTGTTGGTTTTGATGAGGCCAAGCTTTTGCCTGAGACCTATCCAGGCACCACAGTGGGGTCACTCCAGGCTGCCCAAGAGCAGCCCTGAGCTCCTGGAGCAGAATTCAGGAGTGCATTTGTGGCACAGATGATGGTATTGAGCCCTGGCACTGCATCTTCAGGTACATGCTTGAGAGCAGCTGCTGGCTGTGTGGCACCTCTGCAGGTGTCACCTTGCTCTGAGCCTTGCATTAAAGCCCACTGTGGGAAGCCTCCAGAACTCCTAGAGAAATAATAATTTACCTCTGCCAGAGCTTGCCTGTATATGTGTCCACCCAGGTGCTGTGGGGCACTTGAGGGCATCCAGGGATAAAAGTGCCACAGAAAATGGTAATTAAGCCCAGGTAGACTCTGTGCTCCCTCAAAAGGGCAATGAATCAGCCTTGGTGGGCTGCTTATTGCACAGCTGCAGGGGGAACCTATGTACCAGGGGGTTGATGACAAGGTGTTAATTGGGTTGTGGATTCCAGAGGTGGAGAAGTGCCCTGTGCAGGGCTGGACAGCAGTGGGACTTGCTGGGCAGGATGTCTGTGAAAGGTGTTGGGGGGTAGGAGAGCTGAGGCAGAGCTCTCACTTCACAGGTTTGATCCAAAGAAAGGATTCTGGTGTCAGCTTCTGGACGGAGGGAAGACGAAATGCTTGGGAAAAAGCAAAGGGAGGAAGTACCCCGAGATGGATTCGGATGTGAGTATGCAGAAAGCCTCCTGGGCTGGTCCTGGGCAGGGCTGTGCAGGGCTGGTGGGCTCCGGGCTGCTCCCCCTGACGCTCCTCTTTGCTCTGCCGTTGCAGTCACGCGCCTTCCTGCGGGACTATTACAGGGACCATAACATAGAGCTCTCCAAGCTCCTGTACAAAATGGGGCAGACCCTGCCCACCTGGCTGCGGGAGGAGCTGCAGAGCACCAGGTAGCTGCTGCTGCTGCCACCCCCAGCAATACTGGAGCGGGGCTGACCCTGTGCCAGCAGGATCTTCTCAGCAATACCCGGCCTTGGAGGGGACCCCAGGAGCTCACAGCATCACTGGAGGCTTGGAGGGGACCCCCAGGAGCACATGGCTGCACCAGAGGCTTGGAGAGGACCCCCAGGAGCACAGGGCTCGGCTGGAGGCTGCCTGAGCAGTGATCCGACTCTGCAATCCCTGTGCTCCCACCTCTCCGCCTGCCCCACACCTGTATCTCTTCCATTTTATTTTTCCTTTTTAATTCCTGGTCCCTTCCCTCCCTGCTCTGGCATAGGGAAGCGGCACAAATTTCCCCTTTCTGTACTCAAAATGGTTTCCAACTGCCTTGGGCCCGAGGGCGGCACCAGAGCTGTCCCTCACCTCCTGGTCTGAGGGTGGAGGAGCCGTTCACGGTGCGCTAGTGGTGACTTTGCTGAGCTGGAGTAGAAGGATGGAGCTGGTGGAGACCCAAAGCAAGGAGGAACCCAGGCCCACTCCTGCCATCAGCCCCATGGCAGGAAACAGGAGAGTTTGCTGGATTTCCCCAGCACCTACTTGGAAAAGCTGAGAACAAGATGGATTTTTCTTTCAAAGACTGGGGCACAATTTCTTTTGTCATCTCTGTCATCATTTTCAAGCTTCTCAACCTCTGACTCCCCATCCACGGACAGCGTGGTGGGACTGTGGCCTAGCAGGAGAAGGGGCTGACATGCTGATCTGGGCATACTGGTCCCAGTATGCTCATGACCCCCAAGCCCATCCTGCAGTCTTGTACACATGTGGTGTTTCCTGTGGTAAAACTGAGTGGTGCCCGGCATGCCCTGGCATGGAGGAGAGCTCGGGGACAGAACAGACATTGGGATAATGGCAATCAGAAGGATGCTGAGAACTTCAAACCTCTTGAATATTAAAAACGAAAGTATTTTAATAATGTTGGGTTTTACGGGGGCGGGGGGGGAGTGGTATTCATTTGATTCCCGTTTTGCAGGGAGGTGTTTTTCTTCAGTGCCAGAATTTGTACCTAAACCCCGAGGGTTTTACGTGGTCCCTTTGGTTGTTATACGTGACACGAACAAAGGTCAGTGGGGACACGGGACGGTTTCCCAGTGGGAGACACCTCTTTGTGCCAGTGGTGCTGTGCAGAGCTGCAGCCTCTCCCACGCCCTGGGATTTGTTGGCAGAGGAGGCTGAGCCATCACGGGTTTACCGGGATGAGGGCCCTCATTTCCCCTTGGATGGAGCTGCCCCACAGGATGTGGGAGGGGGATGCAGTGCCGTTGATGCTGCCAGAGTGGGGCCAGGGCAGTGGGGTGAATGTGTTTCACTCCCTGTGTGAGGGGCCCCGCTGGCAGCTGGGTTCCCACCTGGATGTGTCAGCAGGAGCCCCCAGAGCTGCACATGGGGCTGTGGGGGCTGCGCTGGGGGAGGCTCCCGAGCACTGGTGTAAGGTCCTGTTGAACCAACTGCTAATAAATGGGGGGCTCTGGTTTTACTTGCTGGTTGTTGCCTGTGTCTCTTCTCGCTGGCATGATCCAGTCCTGCCCCTGGGGGTCCTGGCTGCCTTTGGGCCCATCTTTGGGGGTTTAGGAAGGGGGGGTGTGGGAGCAGCTCTCCGTGCACGAGGTGGCAGCAGCTCTCTAGTCCTGGATCCATCCACGCTGCACAGCGCCCGCAGCCGCTCCTTGCCAGAACAGCATTCAGCACCGACTGCCTGAGCACTGGGGCAGGGATTTGGGGGGCTGGGGGATCCTTGCTTACCTTCTCCCCCTGCCCCGTTATTCAGTCCCTGTCTGCTCGAGCCTGCCTGCCCGTGTGCTGCCTCCCCAGCGCCTTCCGCTGCCCGGCCCCTGCGGAGCGCTGCAGGAAACGAAGACGGAGCCTAATTAATCCCAGACGGGTTTGTTTGAACCTGTCTGAGTGACAAACGATGTGTGGTGCCAAAGGAGCCGCCGGGTGGAGGAGAGGGGGCTGCAGGGGGAGAACTGGGGGGAACCAGGGAACTGCTTGCTCAGAAGAGGAGGCTGCTAATCCCAATCCATGCTGGAGCAAGTCCAGGCCATGCACCCACCGTGGTTCCCTTCTTTGTGTCCCCAAACCCAGGAAGCAGCAGTGTCTAGAGCTGGCTTCCAGCCCCAGATCATGTGCAGGGAAACCTCCATCTTGGCCCTGGGCTGCCCCAGGTGGGCCCAGCTGGTGCTCAGCTTAGTCCTGAATTAATTGCTTGTTAATTAACAGGGTCACGAGCACAGCTCAGCTCCATGCCATGGCCATGGGGTGCCCAGGAGGATGAGAAGGTCTCTGCCCTCCCACGGCCACAAGAGAGCCCTGTGTGGGGGAGGATCTGTTCCTCTTGCCTGTCGCCTGCGGTGGCACCAGTGATGTTTTCTAGCTTCTGCCAAAAATGTGCAAAGCTGGTGAAATCCTGGCTGGGCTGGGCAAGGGCCAGAGGCTGGACAGCTGCAGCTAGCAGAGCCCCAGGAGCAACAGGACCCCAAAGTATCCCCTCTTGAGGCTCAAACCCTTGCTGGCCCTGGTGTGGCCGGAGGCTGCTGGGGCTGTCCCAGCTGCAACCTTGTCCTGCAGCCTCCTACCAGAGACCCCAAGGCAGCCCCTGCCCAGCTCTGAGCTTGCATGAGCTGCATGGGGCAGTGGGTGGGAGCCAGCAGCTTCCTGGGGTTCCCAGAGGGGAAGATGAGGATGCTCCAAGCCCTCAGCAGCGCCCGTCTGCAGGCAGGACCATGGTGGCCACGGTGAGGACTGGTTTGCCAGCCTGATGGGTGCTTTCTGTGCCCTGATTCATCCTGCAGCATGCCCTGACACATCCTGTATCCTCGTCCTGACACATCCCACATCCATGCCCCAACGTGTCCTGTATCCTGCTGGCTGTTGGGGATGTGCCAGTCAATCCTTGCTGGGAATGTCTGCAGCAGGGACATGGAGCCCTGCAGTGCCTGGACTGCTCTTTTGGGGTCGGGCAATGCTGCTCCTGATATGGATCATGTGGGCAATGCCACAGCCCACCCAGCTGCCAGGAGGGATGCAGGCAGGGAGAGATGTGGGCAGGAGGAGTGCAGGCCAGCAATGATGCTGGCAGCAGGGCACGGGGCTCACCTGGCTGGGCACAGGGCTGGGGGCTGCTGGCCACAGGCAGTGGGGTAACTCACAGAGATGTTCCACTGAATGCAGGCACTGAGTGCAGGGACCTGTGGTCCCCTGACCCTTCCCTTGTCCCCAGCACAGCTGTAGAGACCGGGGCTGGATCCTACCCTCGGTGCCTCACTTGATTTACGATCCCCGGCCCTGGGAAGGAGGGGTTGGAGAGGGGTTTTTCCAGGGATTGAGATGGCAGTGCCAGCACTCGGGGTGCACCTATGCCCCCGCTGGCTCCTCCTGCCCTGCGCTTCCCTGGCTCTGTGCAGCTGCTGGGATGCAAACCCCTGCAGAGGGACGCTGTGCCTTCCATCGCCTGGTGAGCACAGAGGGCTGGGGGAAAAGAAAGAAACCTCTTGGATGACTTGGAAGCCATCTCCTGTGTTGGCTCCCCAAAGCAGATGGAGGTGGGGGTGCTCAGCAGTTTATGGGTGGGATGGGTTCCTCCTCCAAGTGCTGTGTGCTGTCCCCAGCCTTCACAGCCTGCTGAGCCTCGACATTTAAATCAAGCTTAGTAGAAATCAGAATTATTCCCCAATGAGACTTAGTAGAAATCAGAATTATTTCAATCAAAGAATGTCTATGCCATGAATTTAGGTGGAAGAAATCTCACTTTCACTCCCCATCTCTGTAACCACCTCCAAAGATGCACATGGAAGGGCCAGAGCCCAGCAAGCACTGACCTGTCCAAGACTCGGCTCTGAAATCCATGGAGGAGTCAGGATGGGGTGCGGAAACTGCTCTCTCACAGGGAGAAGCAGGCTGCGTTTGCACTCTATAAATAACAGAGATCCCTGACCAGGGAGGAGCCCCCTGCTCCCCTGAGAAAGGTGTCCCCAGCCCAGGTGAGGGTAAAAGCAGATATTGCAAGTATTTCCTACTGTGGCAGGACTGCGAAGACAATGATGGCTTTGCCTTCTTCCACAGCCCTTTGCTCCAAGCAAGGGGCCTCCCAGGGGATCTTGTCGTGGGCAGGGAGGTGACTGAGGTGCTGCTGGTGAGGCTCTGGCTGTGCTCCTGCTGGGATGCTGGGACCCTCATGGAAGGTCAGATCTGGGGCAGTTGGAAGTCTCCTGAGGCCCCATGCGGTGTCACACAGGGCTGTGGGCTGGGAGGGGACTGTGGCCGTGGCAGGCCCCGCTGGGAGAGCCGTGTCCCTTTGCATCACCCCTGCGGCTGCTGGGACGTGACCTTGGCTCTGCAACCCTGACGCTCCTGCATCCTCGTCATGGGACCTGTGACTGGAGGGGGTGATGCCTGGGAGGGGGGGGACAGTGCAAGTCAGCAAGTCCTTGAATAAAAGCCATGCAAAATATTTCTTTTAATGCATCTCATGGCTTTGAAGTGACATATTTACACTTTGTGATAAAATAATGCTAAATCCCAGTGTCTGAAAAAGTCAATGTATTTCTGTTACATGTTCACCTACCCTGCGATGACAAAGCTGATAGAAATGTTGTTGTAGGAGATCTACATTTTCCTGTAGTTTTATAGCTCTTGTTTCAAAGATACAAATGTATAGAATGTCTCCTATACATGCACAGACACTTACGTATAAGATATTTACAACTCCTAAGACTGTAAACAAAAATTGGCCATTTAAATGTCACAGCCCAAATCAGAAAATGCTGGGGATGCAAAATAAACTTGAAATGTCAAAGGACAGATGACAAAAAGATGTTTATTCCATCTGGGAAAATTCTTATAACCAATTTCCATTAATCCCAGCTTTCCAGTGCCTGCAGTTAACCCCGTTCTGCGAGTGCTGGTTTTTCAGAGGGATGTGGTGATGGGCAGAGCTCTTGGGCTGGTGCCCCCCCTTAGCTCATCCCTCATCCCAGCCCTGCAGCCCCTCTCCCTCCCCACCTGCCAGCTCCTCGTCCTGCACCCTGCTGCCCTCCTGCGAGGCGCCTTTGTCCCTTCCCGCCCGTTTATTATTGAAACCAGGTGTCGGAGCAGCTCCGAGGAGCCGTGGCTGCTTCCCCGGGCTCTGGGGGCAGGGAAGCAGTGGGTTGTCCCCCCCCCAGAGGGATTGCAGGGGCACCAGGGGATGAACCGAGGGGCAGCACCGAAGGGGTGTCCCAACGTCCTCTGGCTCCTGATGGAGGCACTGATGGCTGGCAAAGCTAAAACCAGGCAGGTTTTGCATGAGTGGAAAAAGATAAAGGCTGATAAGGAGGATCTGGTTTAATAATGCAGGGGCCAGCTGGGAGGCAGGCTGGGAGGCAGGCTGGGGTGTCCTCCCACGTCAGGAGGCTGAGGATGAGGAAGGGCTGTGAGGGGATGCTGAGCCCTAAAGAAAAATGAAGGCGGACACTAAACAAGGCTCCAGACTCTGAGGGGGGCAAAGGGCGACAAGATGTGTGTGATTCTGGCTGTCCTGGCAACTTTTCCACGAGCAAATCCAGCTTTTGGCCACGTCAATGCAGATGAAACTTGTCTGAGCTCACGGAGCAGCAAATCCCGTGCTGGTACCAGCACATTCCCACCGCCCAGGGGCTGCTGTGGGGGTGTAACTCAGCCCACATAATCTGTAGTTTTCAACCATTTTAATACTCCTCCTTGTCATTTTAAGCCCTCTGGTTCTGTTTGTTTGCTGGTGCTTTCAGGTTGCTGCCTTCCCCAGTGATCTCGGCGCTGCCCAGAGCTGCTGGAGCACCCGCGGTGGGTCCCTGCCGTTGTCCCTCCCTGGGACAACATCTGCAGCTCCTTTCCAGGGCACGCTTGGGCAGTGAGAGAGGAGAAACTCGGGAGCCAGGGCTGTTGGAGGGGCTTTCCAGCTCCAGGCACAGAGCAGGGAAATGTTAAAGGGTTCCCGCTGTCGCACATCTGGGTTGAATTTCATCGCCGGAGCCTCCCCGCGCATCGCGGGGGTCGCCGCTGCCGGAGCCCCTGGGGCTTGGAGAGCCGTGCCGCGGGTCCCAGCGCCGGGGCGGGCAGAGAAGGGTGCTCGGGGTGCCCTCTCCCCTCGCACGGCGGGGCTCAGCGCGGCACAGAGCCCATCTCAGCTCCCATCTTCCCAGCCCAGCCCTGCCGACCACCCAGGCGTGCGGGGATCGCCACTGCCACCCCCGGGACCCTCCTCCTCCTCCTCTTCGTCCGCCCACCCGCCCTCACCGGGGTTTGCCAGGGTGCTTTACCCCCACATTCCTTCCATGCGGGACATCACCTCCGCCCTCCCTGCCCCATGTCCCGGGGTTGCTGGGATTGCAGTAGGAGGGGGTGAAGAGCCGCACGGCGAGGTGGACCCCTAATCCCGGCCGCCGCCAGGATCCCTTCCCTGGGCCACACACATCCACATGGATATTTATACAGGATGGGAACGAGCATCCAGCCCCGCACGGCCGCGTGGCTCCCCATGCACACCCCCCCCAAGCCACACGGACCCAACACGAATCAAACGCCTTGGAATGAGCCAGGATAAATATTTTACGGTAAATTACCAAGGCAAATAATTATAAAAATCTGTACATATAAACCGGAGCCAGGGAAATATTTCCAAGCAGCTGGTGACCACATGGGTGACGGTCCCCCGGCTCCCCAGCTGGGCTGATGGATCCCTCCCGCTCATGGGGAGCAGCCCAGGGGTAGGCATGGGGTGGGTCTGGGGGGGTGTTCTCCCTGGCTCTGGTGCTGGGGTTGCTGGGGCGTCTGTGAAGTCCCCTGGAAGGGCTGGAGGCGGGATTTCCTTCAACAGCGATCGCTGCTGGGATTTGCGGAGGGGACAGTGTGGGGAGGTTCAGCTGCCCGTGGGATGGGCTTGTTTTACCCATTTGGCCACTCAGAGATAGCTTTTGGTGTGCAGCCATCCCTGCTCAGCCAGCAGGAGCAGGACCTGCCCTTGGCCCCCGGCTCTGCTGGGATGACACTGTCCCTGGGGGTGTCTCAGATTTGGCCACCGCTCGGCGCTGGACGAGGCACATGCCGGGCGAGCATCCCCATCCCCGCCCAACGGGAGCCGCAGCTCAGGGAGGGAGCTGGCAGAGGGGGTGGAAAGCTCTTTCTGTTTCTTCCCCTCCTTGCTCTTCCCCCAAGGATTAGTTGATATGAGCCCAGTGAAAACATGGGCACACACACCCCTGGCATCTCCCGGTCCCTTCCCTCTTCTTGCGGACTGTCACCGCCTTGTGTCTGTCCCCATCACGACTCTCTGCAGCCTCTCTCCATCCAAGGGCACTGCCTTGTCCCTATCTCTCTCCGGAGCAGCCGGAAAAAGGGGAGATTTGAGCAGCCAAAACCCACTCATTGCTCCCCCCTTCCCGCAGCCTTTTTCCCTTCTTCCCTGCCCTGATTCAGAGAAAAGAATGGGCTGGATTTCAGGTCAGCACCCGGCTCTGCCTTGCTCAGCTGCTGCGGGCTGATGACTCAGTCAAGAGTGGCAGGATCTCAGCTCCGGCTCCATCTCCTGACTCCGCTCCCACCCGGCATGGCTTCACCAACAATGGTGTTGGCCTTGAGCGAGCGGACATGGAGCGGCAGCTCGCTCACAGCCGCCAGCAGGGTCACAGGAGCAGGAAGGGAGTGAAGGTGGGGACCCAGCACTGGTCCCCAGACAGGGGGCTGGGACGCGTTTGGTGAGCACTGAGGGCTGCAGGGGTCGTTGCTGGAAATGGGTGGACGTTCCCAGCCCTGGATCTCTGCAGAGTGAGCATCCCACCCTCACTCCCTCGGTGCTGAGTAGCCTGGGGAAGAATTCCCAATTCTTCCATGCCCGGGGTCCCAGAAGGACTGGGGCTGCCCTGTCTCACCAGAGAGCTTTGATCAGCTCCCGGGGGATACTCCAGCCCCCCAGGGGATACTCCAGTCCCCGAGAGCTCGCGAACTGCCCCGTGCTCAGCTCCTTCCTCCGTCTCACAGCGAGACGTGCGCGGGCGGCGGCAGCCCTTGGCTGAGGGACCTTGGCTTCCAGCGATCAACAGGAAACGGGAGATGGATTTCTCGGCAAACTGGGCTTTCCATAAACAGTCTGAGGGGCCGACCCGCGACGGCGGGAGCAGCACAGAGCCAGGGCCGGGCTTTACAGCTGTTTATCACATTTTTCTGCTCTCGTTTCCTCTCTAGCTCAGCAGCTCAGGGTTCCTCTTCTCCTGCATGCAAATCGGGGATGAGGCTGTTGGATGGGCTGCTGCCATTCCCAGCTGGGATGCTCCTGCTGGAGCAGGATCAGGGCAGGCATCATCCCATGGGTCCTGTGCCATGCTCACCCTGGTGCAAAGTGCCAGAACACTCTCCAGTCATTCCCAAACCTAAACCCAGGTCCTGTCAGGTTCACTTTGCTTTGGGGCACACCAGACCCCACCAGGACACAAGCCTCCAATTTCTCTGCAATCAGGACTTAAGAAAATACAAGCTGACCCCGAGGGCTGGGAGAGGACTGGGGGGCCGACGCCAGGCTGGCCACCTGCTTCTCATTAGCAGCAGCTTGTTCAGCGCCAGCCCCGCTCCCCATCCCACCCTGGTGAGCTTGGCAGCTCCACTATTTCCCACTGATTTCTGCCTGTCTCAAAAAGTCATGAGATGAAAGGTTTGGCTGTAGAGCATCCCTCCATCCGTCTGTCCATCCCTCCTGGCAGGACAGAGCAGCTCCATACCCTTGCACCCTGTGTGACCCATGCCCATGGGCACTGACCCTGACCCGAGCGGTGCTGTCGGGGGCTGTCCCTGTCCCTGTCCCTGTCCCCATGCCTGCCCTGACCTGTGGAACAGCAGGGACTGTGTTTTCGGGTGGTGGAGGTCAGGGGGGTCAGCCGGCGCAAGGGCCCCACTTGCTGAGCTGAACAAAGGGGCTTTCTTTGGGCTGGGGCTCGGGGCGAGCGCGACCCGTCTGGAAGCAAAGTCGCCTGCGTCACAGGCAGACGGTGGCAGGGTGAAGGGGTCTTCCAGAGGGCAGGAAAAGCAGCGGGGCTGCACTGGAGTCCAAGGGGAGCTGCCACTGGGCACTTCCCAGAGGCGAGATCCTGGGACTTTCATGCCCACATCCCTTGGCAGGAGGGTGCCGGGTGCCAGGGCTGATGCACGGTCACTGTCCTCATCCCACGATGCCATCGTGATGCCAGTGGTGCTGCCAGTCTGCCAAGCAACCCCCAGCTTTACAAAATACGTATGTTCTTGCCTCTGAAAGGCACAAAAGTGCCCCACAGCAAGGCAAGAGTGAGCACACAGACAGATGTCCAAGCAAAGAGCGAGACACCTGGCACCAACACCAATTTCAGCAGGTCAGTGGTGATGGCAAGTGCCAGCTCCTGGCTCCTCCCCACCGTTCCAGGCACAGCCAAAACCATCCCACAAAAGCCAACTGTGGTCCAGCAGCACAGCAACAGCTCTGTGCAGCCGTGCAGGCGCTGCTGGCGCAGCCGGCTGTGCGTGTTCTGGCACCAGAACGCACATCCTACTTCCATGTGATGGATGTGGAGGAAAACGTGTTTGCCTGTGGAGAGGGGATGTGGATGGCGGGATGGGGCTGGGAGTGGGGCTGGCAGGACAGGCAGGGATATGGGACTGGCCAAGGGGGAAGGCTGCCTGGAAACGGGCTCTGCTGGGCCAGGGCTGAGTTTGGGAGGAAAGCTGGTATGTGGGTGTATTGGTGCATGAGGACGTTGAGCTGGGGAGTGTATCGAAACAGAAGGGTTTGATCTTTTCATTTGAAATGGCATTTCTGCTCTCTTGGAGTATAAAATGAAACTTTACCAAAAGAGGGAAAAAAAGGGGGGGGCAGAAGTCATCAGTAACCATTCCTTCCCACCCTGAAAAATCCCCTTTGCAGTCACATTTTTGCTGCCTTGTTTGTTTTGCAGCCTGGAAGTGAAGCTGCAGCTCAGAAGCTCACGTGTCCCTCTGCCATGGCTCTGCTGGCCTCAGGCTGCTGGGTGGGATGGCCTTCAGAGGGCCACACAGTGGGAATGCTCCCAGTCAGGGATGCACCAGCATGTGGGGATGCCAGCAGTTGCACCACTCAGTGTTTGGAGAAAGGAAGAAGCCTCAGGGGTACAGCTCAGTGCCCACACCATGAGACGTGCAACCAGACAGTACCTGATCCTGCACAGGGGGATACTCATGACCTCTGTGCCCCCCAGCCCTGCATCCCAGTCCTCAGCAGGAGCAAGGGCACGGTCAGTCAGGGCCAGGAGGTTTGTTCCAAGGAGGACACGTGCAGGATTTGCTTTTGCAACTGTAAATCCAAACAGCAGCTGGTCTGTGGGCCAGCTTTCTTGGGAAGAACGCTTCCAGCCACATGGGGCTTCAGGGCTTCCCCCTGGCCTCCCCATGGGTACAGACACAGGCGAGGGATGCAGATCCTGGAGCTGCAAGGACACATGGGGGTCCCTGGCACAGCCCATGCTCCTGCCTGGCCCTGGGCAGCAGTCAGGAAGGATTTGGATCCGTATCTTTTCTGCCATAGAATCTGAGCCTCGTATTCCCACTTTGTATTCTTTCTGGCAGTATTTGGTTTAATTTGTGTTGGAGCCTGTGGGGGGAAGTGGCTGGAGCCATCCCAGCCACAGCCACCGCTGTCCCACATTGAGCACCACGTCCCCCATGCAGATCTCCCCGGGTTCTCTCTTAGTGCAAGGAGCACCCAGGGGTGCAGATTCCAACTCTCCCCCCAGACTTGGGAGGGTGCTGGAACAGTCTGCTCCAAGCATTGCCCGGTCTCCACAACTTCTCAGCTCCCTGCCAGCTCTGGGAGCGCTCCAAGCCCCAGACCCTGCTGATTAGAGACATTTAACATTCCTCCCAATGCCAAAGGGATCTTTTATCAGCAGGTTTTTTTCCTGTAGACTATTTTCTTTTCATGAAAACATTAAATGGCCTGAGAGATAAGGGGCAAATTTATAGCAGTTCACACTGAATCAGCCAAGACACTGGCAAGGAAAAAATGCCTTCCCTCCTGCTACCCGCCTTCCCTCGCATGCTCCCCACCCTGGCTGCTTCCTCTCATTCTCTCCAAATTCTACAGACTCCCACGACAAGCTTGGCCAGCCTGTCCCAGCTCTTCCTGCCCCACGGCAGGGCTTGGTGCAAGGTCGCCCACCAAGCCAGGGGATTTGGCACAAGGAGGTGCTGGCACAGTCCCATCCATCGTCTCCCCGGGATGATGCTGAGGGCTGTCTTCATCCCAGGGCGATGCAGCCTTGTGTCCAGCAGCCCTGGACATGAGGAGAGGATCCTGGACACACATTCCCTCCTGGCATGAGGACGGATTCAGCCTGTGCGAAGCCTTGCCTTAAAAACGAGCCAGTCTAAATCTGGGTGGATGTTAACTGTGGGTCTGGGTGAGACCTGTCAGCCCCCCCTTCCCTTCCCCAATAAAGCATCCCTTGTTCCATCCCTGCCGCTGGGAGCTGCTCAGCAAACCAGTCCCGGGGCTCACAGAGCTGTAATGTTTAAGTTACCAAAATCTGCAATAAATTTTCCTAGCAGCCCCCAATCATCTGGCCCCCGTCTGCCAGCGCTGCCGGTTTATGAGCTCTGAAGAGCTGTAAAGGCCTTTTACTGGCTGTGTTTTTTATTTCAAATTAGAGTGTAACTGGATAAACACTGGACAGAGTAAGGATTTACTGGGCATCCTGGGTAGCACAGGGCTGGGGGCTCAGGGACAAGTGGAGCTGCAGCTCTGTGGGATGGACACCGTGTCCCTTCACCCTGCTTGAGTGGGTTCATACCTTCCTTCCCCTGGCTGGCCAAAAACACGAGGGCTGGTGAAGGGGAACCCACTTTGGGAGCCCTCATGGGTGCCAGTCAAAGGGTGGGCACCAATGGAGAGCCCCGGTGCTGAGGAATCCACCCAGCCTGGTGCAAGCAGAGCACACAGGTGGCCCCCTCCAGCTCAGACCACGCTTGGAGTTTTGCCACCAGTGGATGTCCTCTCCTGCCCAGAAGGTGGAAGCCAACATCTTTCCATGGGCATAGGGAGAGATGCAGTGCCAAGGACCCTCGATGTCCCCATCCCACACTGGGGTGGCTGCTGGGGGCTGCAGGGGGCAGTGGCAGCTCTGTCTGTGCTCAGGACCTGGAGATGTCCCTTCCCTACTTGCAAAGATGGTGTCACCCATTTCACAGGCACCGTGGTCGGTCCCCAGGCACCACAAAGGGAGACAGAGGGGAGAAAACGGGTGAACAGCATGAGGATATCCTGTGTGGATATTTTCCAGGTCGTCCCTGTCAGAACCTTGCCTGCTTGCTGCTCCCGGGATGCTTTTGTGTCCTTGGGATGAGGGCAGGGAGGGGACCTGCCACCAGCCCTTTTCAGCCCCTCTCTGCCACTGTTCGTCACAGTTCCATGGGACCTTTGGGCTCTGCCGTGTCCTAGGGACAGGAGGGATGTTTGGGGGATGGTGGGGTCAGTTTCCCCCACTTCACAGCACGTTCAAAAAACAGGGACAGCCCTTTCTTGGCCTCGAGTTTGGGGGTTCGGCTACTCTTTTGGGGCGACGAAACCATGCGGGGGGTGATCCCGGGTGAAGTAGAGCAGTTTTCCAGGTTGTAATTTAGGGTCTCCCTGCTCCCAGGGAGGGGTGCCGGGGCAGAGGGGCCGCTTGCTGCTTGCTGCAGCCCCCCAGGGCAGACACCGTGCCCCGAGCCGAGCTCGGGGCTCTGCTCCCAGCCGCCGCCAGCGCTTGAAGAATATAGGTGGTTAATGCCTTCAGCATGTATGAAATATCCCATATGCTGGGAAACAAAAGGGGCTCTGTGCTATTAAAGTTTCATTTCCCCCCTCCCCTCCTCCCTCCCCTCTCCCCCCCGCTCACCCTGCCCTGCGCGCGCGGCTGCAGCGGAGCAGGCGAGGGGACCCGGGCGCTGCCGGCCCCAGCTCCGGCCGGGACCCCGGCCCCGGGCACCGCGGGGGCAGCGAGGACGCGACCTCCCCCGGGCTCAGCTGCGGCGCATGGAAAGCGGCCAGCTTTGCTTCCCCACGGGAGAAAAGGGAAAGGGAAAGAGGTGAGAGTGGCGAGTGCGAGCATCCCTGGGCTCACCAGCGATGCCCTGGGCGCCGTGGCGGTCCCAGCGGGATGCTGGCTGGGCATGGTGACCGTGGGGACAGAGCGGTGTCACAGGAGATGAACACGGCAAACTCCAGGCTGGAGGGGGCTTCCGGCAGAGCTGAGGGTGGAGGTGGATTCCCTGGAGGGCTTTCCTCACCATGGGTGTCTCCTGGCTCTTCTGTCCTGCCCAGGATGAGGTGCCCCCTGCCAGCACCCAGCCTGTGCTTGGCTGGGTGAGCTGGGGCTGGAGGGGGGAGCAGCCTTTTCCCCCAGGACCCTCAGGAGCTGCTGGGGAAAGGATGAGCTGTGGAGGGGAGAAACGAGGTGGGGGAAGAAGAGGGAGAGGAACGACAGCCAGGGGACTTGAGGGCAGCAAAACCAGCCCTGTGCCCTGGGGGGACCCTGGAACCTCATTGGTGTCCCAGCCCTTCCTTGTGGCCACACTCCCGGGAATTCATGGGGTTTGGCTCCAGCAACTCCCAGGGCTGCCGGCACAGGTCCCCTGGGCTCCTGAAGGGGTTAAGAGAGGAGAGGAAAAGCAGAGAAAGAAAAACAGAGTGTTGGGAGAGAGCAGCTCGGTCAGGGGCTGTTTGCACTGGCTTGGAAGCGTCCTCGGCGTGTTTATTCCTACTGCACAAGCGGTTTTGCCAGAAGGAGAGCCAGACTGCTGAGCACACACACACACACACACAGAGCCCCATCCCAAAATGCTTGGGGACCCCTCTGAGCAGCCATGGCTGGTGGCCGTGCCCTCAGGGACCGCCGGAGCCCCAGCAGGACCAGGGCTGCTCTCCTGCCTCACCAGAACTGGCCGGGCTCTCAGCCTTGGGTGAGCTAGATGGGAAAGGAGCTCATGTCCCAAGGCCACCAGCCTGCTGTGCCGCTGGGGCCAAGGCCTGGGAATGGGCATGTGCTGGGGTTTGGCTGCTTTCCTGGTCTGGAAAGAAAACACTCCCTTCCCTGGGATGCTCTTTGTTTCCCATGGACAGACCCCAGCGCTGCCCGTGGGGCTCAGAGGGGCCAAACCCTGTGCTTGTGTGCACTCAGTTACTGGGCTGTTAAAATGTCCTTTATCCTGGTCCTGGCAGTTCCCAGGCTGTGTGCATCCATTTCGACTCTCAGTTCCCATCCTGCCTCCCCGGGATCAGAGCTGGGGGCCAAGACACTGGCCGGGGCTGCTCCCTGTTTCTTAGCAGCACGGTTCTGTTCTTCAGGGAGCTTTAGGGTTTCAGGGATGCCTGGAGGTGGTGGTGGGGAGTCACAGTGGGGAGGGCAGAGCTGCTGGGCTCAACAAATCTTGGCTGAGCTGTCAGGTCTGATATTGACCTCAGATCTCTGCATCTGCAGGTCGCGTGCCCTGATCCTGACAGCCCCAGGTCAAGGCCCCTTGTTTGTCTGTTCTGGAGGACCTGGGTGGGGTTGTGGCAATGTCAGACACGGCTGTGAAATCCAGCAGTGGCTGTGCCAGCCCCCAGGAGTACCTGGGAAGTTTTGCAGCCTGGTTTGGACCCTGGGGGGTTGAGATGCTCCGGCTGTCAGTCATCCCAGCTCAGGCGGCCCTGAACGCTCAGAGGTTGTTTAAACTGGATTTTCGAGCCCCTGTGGGGTTTTCTGCTTAGTTACTGTCTTGTGCTTTATGTCTGCTGAGGCTGGGCTCCCTGGGGCTAATGGGGCTGCAGGATGAGCCCTAAATCCACTGCAAGAAACCTCATCCCACTCATCCCACGGCTGTGGGATGAGCCCCAACCCCACTTCAGGGTGAACCCAAATCGCACTGCAGAGACTGCCCTGTCCTCCCCACCCAAGCAGGTTTTTGGCACAACCACCAATAGAATCTGATATCCAGGGGTGACCCCATCCCCACAGTGCTCGCCTCCAGGAGCAGGATTTTGTTTAGTGAGAGTTCCTTCATTCCTCCCCCAGGAAATGTGCATTAGTACTGCTTGGGAAATGCGTGAAGGCGCCACTGTGCCAGCCCGCCCTCCCTCCTCTCCCTCTGGCAGCTGCTGCTGGAGCTCTGAGGGGAAATTTGGGTGTGGGACCTGCTGTGCCAGAGAGCCGGTGACTGCAGAGCCGGGATGTTCCTGCAGGATGGGTGATGAAGGTGAGCTGCCCTGGGCAGACATGGATGTGTGGAGCCAAAAGCTGCCAGAACCTGACTTGGCAAACCAGCTCACGTTGCAACCATGGCAGTGCCAGTCCTGGGGACAGCTGTGCCACACTGGCCAGAGCTTGAAGTTTCAGTTCATCTTCTCTCTTGGACGTCTCTGGTTTTTACATTTCATTTGAGTTTGAAAAGGCTGAGCTGCAGTTTCATCCCGTGCTTCCTGTAGTGATTTGCTGAGGCTCCAGCTGGCCACCCTCTGTCCCACAGCAGTAGTGGCCAGAGTTCCCTGGGGGTGGCCATCCCCAGTGGCACCTTGGGCTGGCACCAGGCTGAGCTGGTGGGACATGGCAAACCAGGTACTTTGTTCCCCAAAACTGCACTGAGAAGGGCTCGAGGCAGCTGTGAGAGCCGGCCTGGAGTTGTCCTCATTCCCTGGAATGCAGCAGCTGGAGCTGGGGTCAGGGTTCAAGCTGAGCAAAGGGCAGGACAGGCTGGGACCTGCCCTGCATGGGGCTGTTGTGCAGTCAGGGCACGGGCAGCTCCCAGGATCATCTGCTTGGGACCCCCAGGTCAAACAGGCCCCATAGGGGTGACAGGAAGGGGTAGATTCACTTCTGAACCCAGCCAGGAGGGCAGGGCAGGATCAGTGTCGCCTGGCTGGAGTGCACAGGCTGATGTTTGATGGATGCAAATCCCCGTGGAGCATCGGGGTTCCTTGGAGCCCCCCAGACTGGGGCTGGGACGTGGGCTGAGCAGAGGGGGGAGGGGACTGGGTGTGCTGAGCATCAAAACTTGACCAAAACCCCCACGGGAACGGGGGTGGTGGAGTGGAGCAAACACCCTCTGGGGCTGAGCTGGGCTGGCTGTGCTGAGGTACAAAATACATTTCACCCTGAGTCCAGCCCAGCCTGCACCGTGCTGCCCTCCAAAGGGCCCTCCCTCAGCTCCCCATCCTGCTCCCAAGCCCTCCTCAGTGCCTGGAGCTGCCCAGGGAGAACTCCACTGCTCCCTGAACCCGGAGGGACAGGCCCGGGGCTGGCGTGAGGAGCCTGCAGCAGTGCCGAGGGATGCAATCCGCCCACATCCAGCCCGTCCTTCCAGCGCGGGCGGGAGAGGGAGGGGACACGGTCCAGCTGGCCGGGATGCCACTGCCCTCCTCCTCCCGTGCTTCGCTCACCGCTTAATCACGGCAGCTCCCCTGGTGCCCCGCAGCCCCCGTGCCCGTCCCCGGCATTCCTGCTGCTGCCTCTCCCCACCAGCTGCGGGCAGGGAATGAGAGCACAGGGCACCCACCTGCCGGGGCCAGCAGCCCATGTCCCCATGGCAGGCTGGGGTCCTGGGGACCGCAGGGGTTGCACGGGGACAGGCATTCAGGAATGTTGTTTTTTCCATCCCGGTTTCCGTCAAGGTAGTAAATCAGCGCTGCAAAAGGCTTTTGTTGTCCCCAGCGCGCTGCTGTGGCTGCCAGCCCCGGCCTCGCCTGCAGAAGCCGGGCTGGAGCCGTCCCTGTCCACGCTCCCAGGTCCTGCTCCACAGGGAGCAGGGATGCCTTGTCGTGCCAAGGGAAGCGATCACATCCCACCCCACCTTCCTTGTGCCCCTTCCCTGGGCACTGGACCCCGGCAGAGAAGACTCCTGTCCATCTGTCCTGCACAGCCCAGCTGTGTCCCTCCTGTTGCTATTCCCTCCCGGCTGTAAGCAGCCTTGGTCTCCCTCGGAAGGATATCGGGGTGGCACAGGTGACACCACAGTGTCCCCAGCCGTGCGGGGCTTTTGGGTTTAGCAGTGGGGTCCTCGTGCAAGGGGGATCACCCCACGGGCAGCTCGGCTGTGCCTTCCTTCCCCCATGACACAGCTCAGCCGTCCTGGCCAGGTATCCAGGGAGTCGGGAGGGGATTGGATTGCAGCAGATGGGAGAGTGTCTGCGCACAGGGCAGCCAGACGCTGCTGGGTGACACCCGAGGTGTCTCTGGTGTCAGCGGTGAGGGCACTGCTCCCTGCACAAACACGGGGATGTGGGGCTGCCCTTGGGGCTGCAGCCAGCCCGTCTCCTCACCTGTGGTGCCACCGAGGGAAAGTGCCACGGGAAGAAGGCGCCACGTGGAGAAGGAAGGTGCCCGGCTCCCCTGAGGGGGCACTCAGCTGCTGGCACAGGGGAGGTGTAAAGCTCCCCAGATGTATACATTGCGGCTGGGCTATTTTGGAAAGGGACAGGACCGGTCTTGTGACTGGAGCTGGGGACTGCAAGTCTGGGCAGCAGGGTCCTGCCTGAGTGACAGCGACCCGCTGCCTGACCCGGGGAAACCCGAGAGCCCCCGCCGTGCTGGGGACGGCTTTCACACCCCTTCCCGGCTTGTTTTGTGGTGATGAAACCCCAGCGTGGGGCAGGGATGTGGCTGAGACAACACAGGAAAGCAGGGACAGAGCCAAAGTTTGGGTGTGAATCTGCCCCCCCACTTCATGGCACTCCCGTGGCTGGGCCACTCACGGTCCCCAGGGCCGTCCTGGAGGTGCCCCCCATTTTTTTACATCTGTGCCAGCTGCTGCCCCTGCGCTGGGACAGCCCAGCCCAGGCACTGCAGACCCCCAGCCGGGCTCTGGGAGCAGATGGAGACGAAGACTTTCTGCAGACCCCGTCTCCCCCGGGCTCAGCAGCCTGAATGCCGGCAATGCCTGCCAAAAAATATTTGCGTGGGATGTGGAAAGTTAACTTTAGTTTTCCTTTTTTCAATAGCGGGAGGGGGGAGGGTGACAGGGTGTGAGAAAGGCAGGTGGGGGGGCTGTGCATCACTCGCCAGCGAGTGGGCAGGAAGAGAAGTTGAGCAAAAGGTCTCCTTGCTGCCAGATTTCAGCACTTTGTGAATTGAAGGATTTTTTTTTGTTGTTGTTGTTATTATTCCCTCCCCAGCACCATTTTCAGCTTCTACTAGGGACTTGTTGCTGTCGGGGAGCATGAGGAGCCTCTCAGATGAGCATGGTGAGCAGCTGCTTCTTGGGACTCTTGAGTTGGGCTCTGGTGCCCAGTTTGGGCATCCTCTGGAGCTGAAATGGTCCCTGAAATGACCCTCATCCCTCTTTACAATCCCCCTTTGCAGATGGGGGCTGTCTCAGCCTGGTTTTGTGGCTATGGCTGTTATTGCCAGTGCAGTGATGCACCCGAGGCACACGTGGCTGGTATTCCCACCTGGCTGGTATTCCAACAGCCGGGATCAGCCCAGCAGCTTTTGCTGGAGATCCATATTCCTCATAAATATTCCCTTCCTGTGCTGCTGGTAGAGCCCAGGGGGGGAAGGAGGCTGCTCTCCGCAGCTCCACCGCTGTGCCGGGCCCAGACTGGCCCCCAGCGAGGCAGCAGATGCCTGACTCAGTATTTCGGTGCTGTGGGCGGCCCCTTCCCAGCCGTGTGTCCTCAGGGAACAGCGCTGCTCGGGTCTCACCACGGAGGGGTTTGCCTGGGGAACGCCGGGGCCGTGGGCGTCGCTCCCAGGAGATGCCCGTGTGAGGAAAGCGCTCCCGAATGGAAGGGGGCGGCTCCGGGAGACAGTTTGCAGGGAGGTTCCACCTCCCCCAGCAAATTGTCAAGGCAGCCCCGGTGTGGGATGGACAGGAGATGTGCTGCCCAAAAACCTGCTCCCTATGGATAGGGCGAGGGAATGGGCGTGGGGAGTTGCAGATCCACTCCCAGAGGTTCTCTGCCGACCCAGGCTGGGCTGGGGCTATTTTTGTCAACTTTCTCTTTGTCCTCGTTTGAGATGAGCCAGATCCCTCCAGCTCCAACAACTAGCCATGTTCCTAAGGAAAGATGTGGGTGGCTTCCTGCAACTACTGAGCCCCCAAATTGCATAAAGAGGAGGGTGAAATTTCTTTTTCAGAGAGAAACAAACATCGGCATTTTCTCCCCAGGTTCTCTTTGCAAATCTGTGCTGAACAATTGCAGCAGACCAAAGGCAGGAGGAAGGATTTCAGAAAGGGCAGAAGATTTCCTTTGGGCATTCTCCAAAAAATGCAGCCTTGTGTTTGGGAAATGCCTGAGCGCCTGCTTTCTAATCTGCCTTCTTTTCCAAAACAACCTTGCTAAGGACAGGAAGAGTTTTGCAGAGAAGCTGTGTGAACCTCGAGGAAGCTGCAGGGTGTATTCCTGCCAGAGCTCAACCTGCGATGTTGACCTGGTGCCTTTTCTTATTTCAATGAAAAACTTCGCAGTAACTCAGGGAGGGGTTTGGGATGAATAGAAATCCCTTTTCCTCCTCAGCTGGCTGTTAGGTTGGGAAATCCATCACAGTCCGTGTGCCGTGGGTGCTGTGGATCTGCCAGCAGCAGAGACACCCGGGAGGGGCTTCCCTGGAAGCAGCCTGGCTGTGAGCAGGGCTGGGTGATGCTGTGAGCGAGGGACTCACAGGAATTTCCATATGCTGTAACCCATATCCTGCCCCAGCAGTGATGACATCCCCCTCTCCCAGCTGATAACTTGTCTGTGTTGGTGCGTGGGTTCATCATCCCAGCAGGATTTTTGCTTGGCAGGAGGGAAATGGGTCTGTCTGCGCTTGTCCTGACGCCGCATGAGTCACACAATGGTTAAACACTGTTTTGTTAGCTGGATGCTGGAAATTTTCCTTTTTTGTTACTGATAACCCTGAGCAACATCCTGAGGGGTTGGGTTCTTCTCTGAACACTCCCACTCCAGACCAGTGGTGCCCCAGCCCTGACCACTACCAGGGGTGTCCACAGCCACGTCCGGGCTGGCAAAGCGAAGGGAGATGGCCATGGGTGCTGTCCCCAGCGTGAGGGTGGATGGATGAATGAGGGTGCTGGGGTGGTGAGCTCAGTGTCGGGGTTGGGGCATTTCCAAATGGTTTTTGCATCTCAGGGAGTCCTTCCACACGAGGAGCAGTGCTGGAGCTGGAGTTCAGGTTGGGATTGCCAGGAGCTGCTGCGATGTCTGTGGCCATGGGAAATCAGTGCAAGCACAAGCATCCTCAACGCTCTCCCTTCCCTTTGCACAGGTCCTTGGATGCTGGTCCTCTGCCTGGAAAAGAGAAATTCCTGAAAAATCCTCCTTGCTGGCCTGTCTGCCCTGGACACATCCCTCCATCTGGGTCTCCAAAACCTGCCTGCTCCAGTGGCCTCGTGCCTGGTCGTCCTGCCTGCAAGAACAGTGAAGCTGAGCTCGTGTCTGGCACGTGGTCGCCCTCCCTCTCACCCTGCCCGTGCTCTGAGGGAGGATCCATCCCCCTGGCCATGCAGAGCTGTTTGGAAAGGCCGTGGAGTGCCAGCAAAGGAAAGCAGTGAAGAAAGATGTTGAGGACAAGGCTGCAGCAGTTCTGCCTCCACTCCCAGCCCAGCTGCCCCATGCCTGGCGAGGTTGCACAGCCCCCCTGTGTCTGTGGGACAGCTGAGGGGGACACTGAGGGGGACAGTGGCCTTTGGAAGGAGAAGGGGAACAGAGGGGAGCAGAGCTGCCGACAGCTCCGGGATGCTCCAGCCTCTGAGCCAGGCGAGCAGGAGGTGTGGATGGGACTGCTGGGAGGGAAATCAAGTGGGAGCTGCCAGAGGGACCCCAGGGGGCTCAATGGGGATGCACCACAACCCCCATTGAATGGCAGCAGCCTGGCCTTGGCAGATGAGCCTGCAGCACCCCCCAAGTGCCCTGGCTCTGCCCCAGAGCTGCTCCCCACAGCAGATAGCCCCACAGCCAACCCCAGCCAGGAGTGGAAAGTGGTGAAGATCCAACGGGTCATCATCAACCCTGCCTTTGAGCCAAGGAAAGCAGGTAAGAGAAATTTCCCTTAGGCCACTGTCCCCCCCGGAAAGGCATTGCTGTTCTCCTGGTGAGAACACCCAGCTCTTCCCAGGGCAGGACTTCCCCTGGGTTAGAGGTCCCAGGCTCCCAGCAGAGCTGCTGGGACTATTTTAGCTTGAGATGATCTCTCTGGCCTTAAAAATAAGGAGGAATCTGTGGCTTTTCTCGGGAGGGGGGTGGGAAGGCAGCAGGCGAGTTCCCACCATCTCAATCCATCCCTAATCAGGGCATGAACAGGATGGACTTGCCAGCCCTCACCCTGGCCGTGGGGCTTGGCGGGATCCTGCCCCAGGTAGAGTGATCAGGACTGGCTCCTGTGGCACTGACTGGGGCAAGGACACCTCTCCTCCATTGATTGGGGATGGCTTTGGGCCGTTTCTGTCAGCCCCTGGTTTACAAACTAAGCACTTTATTTCAGGCTGGTTGGTTCCTACAATGCTCTCTGCCATCGCCTCACTTCACAGCCCCGTGCCACAGCCGTCCCTCTCTGCCCATGACTGTCCCTTCAGCCACAGTGACACAAACACAGGTTCATATCTAGGGTTACTGTGGCTGCTCCCATGCCTGCACTGCCCCACCTCCCTGTGGGAGATGCTCCCACAGAATCCATCCTCTTACAGGCATTGGACCCATTTTTAAACCCCTCTTCCCCCCTCCTTTCTATTTTGCTCCTGCCCAGCTGCTCTCTCAGCTGCCACATGGCGCCAGGGCAGGTGTGTCTCTGTCCCCAGGGGATGGCCTTATCGGATGCTGCTGCCCAGCTCAGAGCCTGGCTTTCCCAAAACAGCCCCCAGTTCTGAGTGGGATGGGGTGGAACTGACTGGGGATGCTTAACACGGACCCGGTGTCCAGAATCCACCCCCTGCCTTTTTGCAGTGTCAGACATCCCCAAAACCAGCGGCTCCTGGACGGGACACAGGCTGGGAGGCTCAGCCAAGCCCTTTGGCTCACAGCTGCCCCAGCAGCATCGTGTTTCAGGGCTCAGCACACAAACCAGATGGACCCAAATAGTCTTCCCATTTCTCACTGCTCTGGGATGGCAGATCTGCGGTGGGGAAAGGTCAGGCCTGACTCTGTCCAGGCTCAGCATTTTCCTAATCCGCGCCGCCATCCAGCGCTTTTGCTGCCAGCCTGGAATTTTAAAGTAACTCAACAGGTTTGTTGGAAAGAGTTTGTCTGTCCCGTTTCCTCCCCCTCCAAGTGAGATCACCACCAGCCACTGCCTGCAGGACGCATCAGACTTTCCAGAGCCTCCGGGCAGGATGTCACTGAGGGTCCTGAGTGCTGGGAGCAGTTCTGGGACCTTGCAGAAAGGCTGCAGGTGTGGGAAAGAGAGATTTGGTTCGGTGCAGATGGGAGGAAAGGGCAGGTGCCCTCACCAGGGCTGTTCCTGCAGCAGGCTCTTTGCAGAAGCATCCCTGGGAGGTGTCAGGGATTTGCTCCTCTTCTCTTCAGCTGTCTGGGGGTACAGGAACCCCCACCCCTTCCAGCTTCTGCCAGAGAAGAGGGCACATCCATCCACGCCCAGATCGGTGCTGGGCTGGCCCTGGGAGCCGGGAACCAAACGAGTGCCCCACCTTGAGCTGTGTGGACCCACCCAGGCGGGTCCCAGGTGCCCCTTTGGTCCCCATCCAGCAGCCCAAGGCCAGGCTGGCTGCTCTCAGATATCCGGCACTGGCTGGCACCTCTCGAGGCAGGCTGGGGAGTGCAGGAGCCCCGGGTAGAGGCAGCGGCTGGGAGATGCAGGAGGCAGGACTGGTTTCTCTGTCTGGTGTGCAAATAAACGGAAGGTTTCGCTCCCTGGGGGCTGCAGGGCCAGCGCCAGGCTCCCTCAAAAACCAGGAAAGCACAAAAAAGCACAGAGGGGCAGGAAGAAAGGAAATTAGAAAGGCAAAAAATCAAGCCAAGAGCTCATCCTGAGGTGTGGACAGGCATGGGAAGGGGGTGAGGCCGGTCCCAGCCGCAGCCAGGGAGCCCTGCAGAGCCGACGGGGTGGTGGAGGTGCGTGGGAGGTGATGCTGGCTCCCCGGGGATCTTGCCCAGAACTGTGATTCCCTTGTGACCGGGAGCAGACCACCCTTGGCTCGGGGCTGTTTCCAGGAGGTCCCCAGAGCAGTGACACCGGTGCTGGATTTTTGTCTCGGGATTTTTGCCTCCCTCCAAGTGCCTCAGAACTTTAGGAAACCTGTGGAAAGGGGAGGCACGACACCCCCGGCAGCATCTGAAACGTAAGGAGGAGGGAAAGAAGGTGAAGGGCTGGGTGAGGGGGTGCCCCGGGCTGGGTTAGAGGATGCTCAGTCAGGACTGTGAAGGGGAGTGTACAGGGCTGGCAGAGAGGGATGCCCCAGAACGGGATAGGGGGGTACTCCGAACTGGGAAGGGGATGCGGAGAGCTGGGTAAGAGGATGCCCCGGGCTGGGTAAGGGGAAGTCCAGGATCTCCCCCGCTGCAGCGGGCTCAGGGCAGACCCAGCCGGGACGAGAAGCGGGGGAGCAGGGACATCGGAGGCAGCGAGGC